>PVLA01012684.1:0-42454 GCA_004027455.1 Hydrochoerus hydrochaeris | reverse complement strand
TGCAGTTACATGGACCTTCATCCTGGTCCCACAGTCTGTCCTCGGTGGCCCTGTCATCCTGCTCACACAGCAGAGATCAGAAGGCCAACTTCAAGCTCCCAACTCAGATAAGTAAGTTTAAACCTTTAAAAAGTGCCCTTAATGCCCCATTGTGCCCTTGATTGCTCATTTCCCAGCTATATAATTAGCACATAAAGAACTCTGTCCTCCAAATTAAATGGCAGTAATTGGGTTTTTAAAAAACTAATTTAAATCCTAAATCCTTTGAAAAAAATTGTCATTGTTTACATATTAAATGGACTAGCATTTTTAAGTCTTATGGGGCTAATTTAACAGCTTATCTAGGGACATAGGCCAGGAGGGAAGGAGGCAGGGAAGCCTGGCAGAGGAGGGACAGCTCGGGAGAGCTTCCCGGCAGGGGCTCCAGGGCGCTGGACAAAGCCAGGGGCAGCAGCTTCCCACCCGTGGCCTCATCCGGGCCACCACCTTATCTCCATGGAACCCACATCACTGAGACAAGCAGGGCGCCCTGGCTTTCCCAGGGGCGTGGAAGCACTGGCTTATTGTTTCTAGCTAGAACCGTCTCATTAAAATTTTCTTCCTACATGGCAGGTATTAAAGGAAAAGGATATTAGAGTTTTAATTATTTCTGCTTAAAACATTTTCTTCTTTTACTTTCCTGCTTTTTTAAAAAAAAATCCTTTGAGGTAAAACTCATTGAGAAATCTTTTGAGCCTTGATAAATGGAACTAAAAAATTTTAATGAAAAAAAATTTTTTTTAATTCAAATAAGTGAAGAGAGCTATTACATCCTCAGCGGGAAGAATTAAGAATTATAAAGCTTCCAATTCCCCTACATTTAACCTAAAAAACAAAACTACATCATGAAATAAATCGTTTCCCTCCACACACACTTGAAAAATTTATTCCGAAGTTTCCCAAGGGCAGGGGGTAAACTGGACCATGACAAGAAGTGTTTGAAACAGAAAGGGCGGCCTTGCCTTCCCCTGAATTTAACATCTGATACAGAGCACGGAAATAACAAATAAAAACGAAATGATGGGTCGCTGTGGGTGCGGCAGCCACGGAGACAGGCGCAGGGCACAGCCACACACGGCCCTGTGCGGGCAGGAAGAGGGACCCATCACAGGCTCTGCAGGACACAGAACAGCGCCGCCCACCCTCCCTCGAGCCACACCAGTTTGGAGGACCAGAGGCCACCGTGAGTCCAGGGAGGCCCAGGGCCTTGTGACAAGGCTGGCATAGCTCTGCGAGGGACCCCCTGTGTCCCACCCCTGTGTGCAGAAGGCCCCTGAAAGGCCAGTAGCTGGGACAGTGGAATTTATAGTTTTAATTTTTGAAGAATGTCCATACTAATTTCCATAGTGGTTGTACTAGTTTACAATGTAGAAGGTTCATTTTTGTGTAAAATAAGACTACACTATCCATTGAAAACTACCCAAAACTTTAATGTGAATAATTCATTATATTAGATAAGTTACATCTAATAGAGCAGAACACATTCTATACACACCTGTGAATGGGTATGTGGTCCACATATACAGACAGAAGGGAGATAGAGGCCATCAGAGATGGCGGGTTCCCTGCCACTGCCTCCCAGTTGGAGGAACCAAGCCTGGACGCTATGGCGGTGACCTCTGAGCCAGACGTCCCCACAGAGTCCCAGGGACAGTGGTGCTCTCGGCACCCAGGGAACGCCTTCAAGCACAGCAAGGCGAGAACAGGTGTCCGGTGTCCAAAGGAGGCTGTGTGGCCGTGGGGACTCTGCCCTGGAGCCATCCATGCTGCTACGCTGAGGCTCTGCAGTGGCATTCGACTGCCAGGACCCAGGCTCAGGTGGGCTGCGTTCCCCATCAGTTGGGCTTGGGGCTGGGAAAGACTGCAGACCTCCGCCAGTGACAGCAGGGAGAAACCAGAGAGGACGGGGGCACAGAGAGACATGCACACCGTGAGGCTGCCCGGACACTCCCTAGGCTGAATCTGCAGACTTTGAGGGCACACTGCACCCTCTACTTCTAAACTCATCCTTTCAGCCAGCTGCTTCCACATCAGGGACAGCCACCCACGGCAGCCTGAGCCAGGTCCTCAGTGCTGGTGCCCTCGGCCTGCACGTCCCTGCCAGGGAGAAAACATCACCAGCCGGGAGCCACCAGGGTGCTGGGCCCTAGACTCCCTTGAGGCCCTGACACCATGGCTTTCACTTTCTGGGGTGCACAGGGTGTCACATTCAAACACAACCTTAAATTCCACTTCCTCGGGAAGTCAAAGGTGATTTGCTGGCCCAGGGTTTCCAGGACAAGGCCCCCAGGGTTAAACAACAACACCAGGAAACCCTGGCTTCCCCGGGCAGGTTGCCGGGATCTGGCTTTCCTTTCCCAAAGCGCGTTCCACCACCCTAACCTCCATCTTCCACTCCTCGGGCAAACACTCGGAAAAAGTCTCTCTCCCACGGAACAGGGAAGCAACCTCTCAACACAGGCTGGCCGGCTGGCAGGGGCCCGGGTTTGCCCTGACATGGAAGGAAAGACACTGGGCCCTTTCTCAGCAATCGCCTGTGTAGCTGAAGGCTGCTGCAAGGGGCCAGGTCCAGAGCGGACCCCCACTCAGCACCTTGACTCCGCGGTCCTCCCACATCCTTGCTCTGAGGCTGCCCCACCAATGTGGGGACACGGACCTTCCCACGCACCCGGACATCCTGGCCTCGCTCAGCGATGTGGGCGACCTTGGCACAACAGCGGGCCCGGCCTGGGGCAGGCTGCTGACCCATGGCCTACTGTCCCAGCACAGGGGAAGCAGCAGTCCTGCCGGTGCAGCTGGATCATCTTACAGGCTGGAGGGATCTGCTCGGCAGCCAGGCTTCCAAAATGAAACCAGAAACCAGGTCTAATCGTTTGAGCCCGATAAAGATTCCCCAAGTGCCCGGGGAAGCCGGGCCGGGCCGCGGGGAACCAGTTTCCTTTCTCCCCAGACGCACAGGCGTGTGAGCAACAGAGCAACAGAGCGAGGGCCGCTGGCCGCACCCACGGCTTGGAGGGGTGGGGGCCCTATCTCAGGAGGGCATCGTCTGGGTAAGATGATATCAGATGTAGCAAGCAAGAAAAGCAAAGTTCACGAAACCAACATCTATCAGCTTTTGGCGAAGTGCGTGCACCCTGATCTGCATTCGAGGCGCTCGGGGCCAAATTGTAATGGGCTGCCTTGCCAGGAACCCAGGGAGGTCAGGCAAGGACCGCGCGAAGAGCGCAGAGATTCCTCTTTTAAAAAGCACAGCGCTGAAAGCTATTTTGAGTTTTGCAAAACAACAGGCTGTCTGGGTCTCTCACTCTCCCTCCTCTCTCTCCCCTCCAGTCTTTCCCTTTTCATCTGAAAGCTAGCGTTGGAGCTGCGTTCCCACCACCAGGGCCCGGCGTGAGGAGGGAACCAGCGAGTCTGCGTAGGACTCAGCAGCTGTCCTGCCGTTCGTGCGGGGCTCCGGGGCACCAGAGGCTTCACGGCCCCGGCCTGGCACTTCTGGGGGAGGCGAGTGAGAAAGCCCCAACCCAAGCGGGCCTGGGATCACTAGAGAGAGCGGAGTGCTGGTCTGACCTCAGAGCGCCTGGGCCCGCCTGCCCTCCTTCATGCCACATTGACTCAGAAGCCCTTCTGGAACATTCCCTGCACCGTCCTGTCTCTGTGCCCTGCGTGGCTGCTCTCCCAGCACCAGACCCCACTGTACCTCTGCCTGAGGCCTGCTGCTCTCCTCTCCTGGCAGACCTCTTCCCAGCCGTGCGGGCTTGCCAGGGAGCCCAGGTCTCCAGGACTCTGGTCCGGCCCCAGCCTCTGTTCCCCAGACACCAAGGTGTCCAGGAAGACGCTGCCGGGCACCATCAGGCCTTGGGTTCCAAAGCCACCCCGGGCGCTGAGCTGGCAGCTCCTAAATGCACGGTGACCTGAATGTCGTGGCGGGGCTGTGTGGACGCTGCTGCGAGACCCTCAGACCTCACTGTGTCCGTCTGCACAACGGGTCTGTCCCTGCCTGCCCCGGGGATGAGGACGGCTCCGGCCGGCTGACATTTTCCCAGGCGCGCGGGCTGGACGGCGGCACAAGCAGCGAGGGCCGGCGAAGCGCTGCCGCCTCTGCAAGTGGAGGAGCCGGGCCGGGAAGGGGGGCCAGGGGGACCCCGGCCCACAATGGTCCCTTTCTCCCCTCGTTTATCGAGACAGTTGAGTTTGGAATATTTAAACAGTTGTATATTCACAGATTGCAAGACACGATTACCTAGGGACGAGGTTCGCCAGATCAATGCATAATCAGATAACTGCCTCTCGCAGGGCTTTGCAGGAAGATCAGCCCGCGCACTCTAATTCCTCCTGCTAATTAAGCAGCCTGTTAATTGCTCCCAGGCCTCTAATGCCCTTGTCATTATGCTGTAACAGCCCCCTGACAGCAATGGGCCCAGAGCTCGGGGCCCACAAAAGAGCTGAGCCTTAATGAATCAGGGCAGTGCGGGGACCCAGGTCCCATTGACCTTGTGCCTTTCCCGCGCCGTGCTCTGCTCCGAGGGGCCAGGCAGACCTGGGTCAGTGCCTCACCCAGCATGACCCACAGCAAGCAGCCCAGCTTGGAGGGAGTGGGACTTTCTTCCTTCCCAAAAAGATTGGTTGGGGGTATAAATTACCTCCTCTCACGGCCTGCATTAGGGGGCACTGCCACACCAGCGTCACACCTACGTCTACAGAGCCCATGTGTGGGGCTGCAGCTGCTCTGCCCCCTGAAGCTCTGTGCATAGCTGATAGGCCCAGAGCAGGTTTCTGTTCTTCTGGGCCTCAGTTTCCCCCTGCGTGACATGCTGGTCACACAGCTGCTCCCAGAGGGATGCAGAGGAGACACCCATGCCCATGCCACACTATGAGGATGCCAGTGCCACGGTTGTCTTCTCTCCAGCCAGCTTGGAACCTCAGGCCCAGACCCCTGAGCTGATCAAGCTTGGCAAGCAGAAAGGCCAGTGCGGTGGGAAGGAGGAGCCAGGCAGAGGCCTAGAGCAGCCAGGAGCTGCAGGGGTGGGGGGTCCCTCTCTCACAACCCAGCTGTGCCTGCCAAAGGTCCTGGCCTCTTCCTGGGTCTTTTGGCCCCAGGGTCTGTCCAGCTGGGCAGCTGGGCAGCTGGGCAGGGTCAATGCCACCTGTGGGCCTTGGTTGGACACGTTCCTAGTGACGCCTCACATCAGCCTCAAGGGTGTAATGCTCACCTCCTTGTCAGGGTCCTCCACTTGAGTGGGCAAGGACATGAGTTCAGGTCCTTCTGTCCCTGGCCTCCCTCCACCTCCCATCCTGGAGCCTGGTAGGACCCCTGATGCCGTGCCTGGGCACACACAGCAGCTTCCACAGTGCCCACCGCTGGTCACCAGACAGTAGGTCATGTGTCCAGGTCACAAGGGTTGAGGGCCCCCAGCCAGGCAGAAGGCAAGGCACAGAGCAACATAGACCTCCAGGGGCTACTATGACCAGAGTCACATCTAGCCTAGGCCAGCTCGTCCCCAGGAGCCCCACATACAGGAGTGCTTAGGGTCACTCTCCCAGCCCGGGCACTGGAGCTGGCCTGTGAGAGACAGGCAGGAAGTCCTGACAGGCTACCTGAGGAGGGACAGAGACCAGGGCACCTGGGCACCAGGGTGAGCAGCCCGGGGCCCTCGTTCGCCTACTTTTGACAAAGATGCAGCCCCTTGTACTGTTCCCGTGAAGAGACCCCCACAGCTGTGTCCACAGAGTGGGCCTCGGTATCCCAGCAGTGAGCACCAGGCCAGGCCTTGGGCCAGCCAGCACCCCAACCCCAGGCCACCTGGGCAGGAAATGGAAGCAAAGTGCTACGGGTTTGTCACACCTTCCCATCTCATCTCCCAGATCCAGGGCTCCGGAGCTCTGGCTTTGGCCATTCCAGGAGTGGACATGGGCTGCCCTTCCCCTGGCTGGGCCACACCTGCCTCACCTGAGAGGGGTGGGGCAGTGGAGCTCTGCGCTCGCCTGAGAAAGGACCCTAAGAGGGGCAGCAGGTCTGAGATGCAGAGCAGACCCCAGAAGGCTCTGCAGGCTGCAGGAGGCCACATCCAGCCACACCTGGGAGCCGCAGAAGCCCAGACCCACACGCCTCTGTGCTGTGTGGAAGACCGGCCCCTAGGACATCAGGCGCCTCCTGGGGGACACGTTCCGGGAAAACCTGCACAAGCACTGCAGGCCCTGGCCCACCTGTGGGGCCGAGCAGCAACCACGCTCCAGGACCAGCCCATGGCAGGGCGGCACCGTGTTCACCACGGCAAGGAAAGGGGGCTCTGAAGATGTGGAACCCATCAGTACATCAGGGACAATGACATCACAGCGGCCACACACAGCGAAGGTTGCTGCTCAGGCCCTCAGCCTCGGCAGCAAAGAACCGCGTGTCCCCTACATAACCGGGGCCACCTCTCCAGCAGGACCTGGCTAACAAGAGGGCCCCCAGCCCTTTGCACCCCACTGCCCAGAGCTCAAGACCCCAGTGCTCCCCAAGCCTCAGCTCCCTGCGGGGTCTTCCTGCCTGTCGCCCTCCTTTCCGATGTAGCCCCGGCCCAGCTCCCAGGTCCTGGTTTGAATTTCCAAGTCCAGGGCTGGTTTTCATTCCCTACAGCCACTTCCTAGGGCCCTACAGGAAGATGAACCTGTTCAAAGTAGAAATAAAATAAAGTAAAACACAATAGCATCTCCCTACCCCTTATTAAATTAGAAATTCTGGCCAGTGAGGGAAACCCTAAATTTGATTTCCTCTCCTGGGCCGCACCTCGCGGGGGAAGGGGCTCAGGCTAAGGAAGGGCACTGCCCTGGTATTTGTGGAGTCAGACCTGTACTTTTCCCGCTTGTCTAATGATCCTTCCTTTCCCTGCAGGCACCGAGTTTTGTTTATTCTGCCTAAACCCTCAGCTCCTCCTTGCAGGACTGCTCTGAACCATCAAGGGGGCCTCGGGGCTGGGCTGGTCACCTTCAAGTGACCCATGGACCTCTAGACTCAGGCTGGTGAAAACCTCGAGGGCACCCCATGAGTAGAATACCTACTAAGCCACGGTGGTTCCACCATGGACCCCGGATTGGCTGTTGGGGGGATGCCTGGCTGCTGCAAATAGACAAAGGGACTGTCTCAAAGAGGGTCCAGGCCAAGGAAGCTTGAGAACCACCGCAGAGGCACTAGGAGACGCGCTTCGGTTTGTGCCGGCACCGCACCACACGCTGGGGCCGGGAGGGTTGGGCGGCTGGGCAGGTGGAGGCCCCTGGTAGTCAGTCCCCACCGTGCTGTGCTTGGGGCTGCGTCCGGCCCGGCCGGGTGGTGGTGGGGTGCAGCCACACCAGCCTGACCTCCCCAGGCACCGTGCAGGAAAGGGGCTCGCGGTGCAGCACAGTTCCCCTAATAAGATCCATACTCCGCCGGGTGCGCGTTTAATATAAAAGATCTGGTGATACCCACCGGCCGAGCACGGTGCTCTGGTCCAACTGAAAGGCCTTTGTTTGAGGAGATTAGAGAAGGATTTGCTTTCATTTTTCATGATGTTTCACTCACTACATCACCAGGGTTATTGACGTGGCCGCAGCCCCTCCTCCCCACCATATCCCAGCCAGGCCAGACATTCCCAGGGTCCTGGTCCCCTCAGGACAGGGTGCTGGTTGGAAGGGGGCCTGCCTGGACACCCCGAGGACCCGGGCAAGGCGGCAGCACACCACCTGATCAGCCGAGGCCCCCATCCTCTGGGGCTACAGGGCCCTTGGCGGGCACAGACCCACATCTGTTTCTGTGCATTCGGAAGCCCGTTCATTTTTCACGGCCACCCTTTGTCCGCACTTCCTGGTCCTGGCCGAGACTGGGGCCTTGCACGCTGCAGCCCAGCTCGTGGGTGTCCCCAGGCACAGACGGCACCAGGCAGGGCCACGGAGACCCATGCAGGCCCAAATCAGGCTGGTCCTCCCGGAGCCCGGGCCTGAACACTGCAGGGCACTGCTCTATGTTTGTGCTGTCAGAGCTTTGCTAGAGGGTGGGCTCAGGGGGTCTTGGCAGCTGCACTGTGCCCAGGCTGGGTGACCCCATGCAGTGAAGACCCACACGGCCCTGTGGCTGAAGGCTCCCCTGAGGCCGCCACCCTCAGCTCTCCAGCCTCCCTGCCTCCCCGGCCCTGCCACAAGAGCTGGGCACTAATTGCAGCATTTTCTGCACAACAGAAAGAACAGAGAAGAAAACACCCACTTATGTTGTCCCAACACAAGATTCTGACATGTTAACAAGTTTATTATATCCTGTTTCTAATCTAAACACAGAAGGAGTTCTCTGCAGAAGCGGGAAGTCAGGCCTCAACGGTTCTCCCGGGCCACCACGCCCTCCTCCTGGCCACCTGGATCCGTCTGGCTGGGGTCACCCCAAGCCCACTGCCCAAGACCCCTCCCCACAGCCCACACCGCCTCCAAGGTGCTGGCAGGGTCCAAGGACAGCCTCAGAAGCTGTGGGCCTCTCTTTCTCGGGTTTTAGGGTGTGGTGCCCGACCCTTGGTGTCCACATGGTTACATGGCCTGGTGTGCATCTGAAACCATCTTTTTTGCAGAGGATCCCCCAGGCTCACGAACAAGCCCCAGCTTCCCGCTGCTCCCATGTGTCCCTCACCGCAGCCCAGCCCTGGGCAGTGTGGTGCTCCTGCAAGAAGGGTTGAGCAGGCTCCTTGGCTTTCTTCCTATGCCCACGCTGACAGCAATTAGAGATCCAACACAGCAAAGTGGTGACTCTAACCTGGCTGCAACCCACCAGCCATGTCCCCCACACCACCTCGAACCTGGGGACGTGCAGCTGTCAGACCCGGGGCAGAGGGACACAAGGCGTTGGTGGGACAAGATGATACAGAGCCAGTCAAGAGACCCTACCACTTCAATCCACCCCTTCCTCAACTGCTTGGATTTTGAGCTTGGATGTGGCAAAGGACCAGCACTGGGCTGGCCTCTTATTTTCCTGTCCCCTTTCCCACCAAAGCTCCAGGACCACCTGTGAACCCAAGGGCCACGTCTGGTAGATGGACTATTTCCACCTGCTCCCCAGCAAGGAGGACCTGGTGCCCCAGCCTCTCGCTAAGTCCCTTCCCCATGGGGCACAGCTGGGGAGGGGGCTCCCCTTCCCTCCACCCTCTCTGGGTTGCAGTAGGGCTTCTGAGGGGCCATCTACCAGCTCTCTCCTCTCCCCCGCACCTCACAGATGGGTCGTGTCAGCTGAGTACGACAGATCCGGTGTGACAAGGGCAGGCCTTTCTCAGCTTCTGCTGCCGCTTCCAGGAACTTAACTGCTGCTCACATCCAGAGAAAGATCCATCGTAAAATCTCTCTGTGCCAAGCCCTGGCTCCCCAGCCACACTCCCACGTTCCCCTGCCCCAGCCTGGCAGTGGTCCGAAAACAGGCATCCAGGACGCCACCCAACCCAGGGACCCTCAGACCAAGGTGGAGGGAGAACAGACAGCACTGTCCCCCCATGCTGGCCCCAGGAGGAGCACCACAGCCCCCCTCCCCCCAAGCCCAGGGCCAAGTTTGGGGCCATGAGCCTGTGCTGAGAATACTTGGCCCCTCCCTCTCCAGCCAGACCACAAGAGCCCCCCGCCCCACCCCATCCTTTCAGGGAAATGACTTTCCACGCTGGGGTCTGGAGAGAAGTAATTAACCGGACCACAGAGGGCCAGCTACGGGTGGGTTACCCGCCTAGCTACACAAAGAGCCACCACCGTGCGGGGCTGGGCCACGTCACTCCACGCACAGCCTTCGAGGCGGGTGACACTTTCTTCTCCAGAGCCTGGTGAGGAGGCTCTGGGGCCGAGAGAGGTTGTGGAACAGCCTGGCAGGCAGGGGGCATGCACACAGACCCAGGTCGATAGACGTCCAACTGCAGTCACAAGCCAGAGAGCTCATGCACAAAGGGCCTGGCCAGACGGCTGCCCAAGGAGCAAGGGAAGCAGCCAAGGGTTTGCAGGGTGCTGGATGGCCAGCCCCAATGGCAGGACATGCTCCCTCCTCGCCTGCCCAGACCCTGCACAGCTGCCCCCACCCACGGCCAGGCTCTCTCATTGCAGAAGCCCTATAAAACAGGCTAGGGGGCTCTTCTGTCCTTTCTGTCGAGGGTGACTTGGGCTGTTGGTCACACACTGCCAACCTGCCACATGCTTGCCACCACAGAGCCAGGCACACGGGCCTGGTCTACACACCACTCAGAGGTCAAGTGATTCCAGGCCCTCCATCTCCTGTTGGTTCTGAGCTCCCAGCCTGCAACTCACTGAGGCTTCCTGGGCCTTGGGCAGGACAGTCACTCATGCCAAGGAGCCTCCCACCCATGACCCAAGCCTGGTCTCTTCTCTCCCCATCAGCCCCTGGGATAGCGTGACCCAAGCAAGGGTCCAGGCATCCAGAGAGCCCTGTGGTTTGCTGTTCCCCCTTGGGACCACCAAAAGCTCCCAGGTTTTCTGGGGAAGATGCTTGGTTTCTCTCTTTGAGCACTCAGGGTGCCCGTGTTTATGGGTATGGGGAGGGTGTGTGCATGCATATGCATGTTCTCATGTACACCTTTCCCATTGTGAACTGGGAGGCACTGAGGGTCTCTGTGTGTTCCAACCTGGACCCCTGGGACACCTGCCCTCCTGTGGGAGGCACCTAGGACTTACATCTGTGGCCCTGCTCCAGACCTTAGACCCAGGTGGCTCAGCCCCGCTGACCAGGCAGAGGGACCCTGTCCCTGGATTAGGTGAGGGCACCGAACTGTACAGGGGCCCTTGGCCCCCACACCAGGCTCCTCACACTGAGGTGCAGGCTGCTTTCTGGTTTAGGCTGTACAGGGAATCATACAGAAGAAAGTTAGAGTACAGAGGTGACACACACGAGGCCAACATGGTGGCCGGGGTGGGGTGACAAGTGTCAGAGCACTCTGTCCACTGTACCCCACTCTCCTAGACCTGGGTTCCCTCATGTTCCTAGGTCAGTGGAGCTTGGAACAGGAAGGAGGTTGCTTCCCCTACGACCTGCTGGCTGCTGGCTCCCAGCTACCACTGTGTAGACCCTCGAAGCCCTGGTTTCAATTGGCCCCATCCCTGCATGGTCTAATCTGATTTCCTCCTCGTAAAGAGGGCTGAAGCCATGACCACCGGAACGCTGGGCTGATGCGCCTGGCCCCTGCTTGCCATATTTGTATTTAAAGTGCCCTTGAACCTGGGCCAGCCTGGGGCAGCTCTTAGAGCCTGATGTGGAGACCAAAAACCAGGAATGAATTATTCCAGAGGATGTTAGCTGGAAAAGCCATAGCTAAAAACCTTCGAGCAGAGAAGCATGAAGGATGGGGTCTGCCCCACAGAAAAGACAGTGCCCCCACAGGACCTGTGTCCTAATCCCCGACATGCACACTGTGGGGAGCCGTGCCCACAAGCCACCTCCCACCCACCTCCAGGGGCAGGTGTTTGTGGGAGGCCCACTGCAGGTCCCACATTCCAAACTCACTTCCCACACTCCTAGGGAAGATAGCTCTGGGACTGCTGGTCTACCCCAGGGGTCAAGTGCCGTGGAAACGGCTTGGACCTGGGCTGTGACCAAGTCCAGCAGGCACATGCTGAGCCAGAGAGAGCGCTGGTCACCAGGCAGGTGCAAGTGCAGGAGGGAGGCCCACTGAGCTTCCTAGCCTGAGGCCAACGCAGCAGTCAGGGCAGAAGTCAGAGGGACAATGCATCAGCAAGGGTGTGGTAAGGAGTGGCCTCTGACCTCTGCCCCCACCCTGGGCCTGCCTTGGGGTCAGGAGACCCTGACCGTCCCCTGGCCAGGGACTGGGCACAGAGCAGAGGTGAAAGGGCCACATGATGTGAGCTGTGGATCCCACAGGGCAGGAGAGATTGTCTGTGCCCCAAGGGAGCACACCAGGCCAGGGGTAAAGTCCCCAGGGGAGGTGGCAGGAAGAGGGTGTGAGTCCCTCCTAGAGATCTGCTTCCAGCACAGGGTGCCCTGGGGCTGGGATGGCCACCTCATGAGTCAGCCCCGTTCCCTCCACCTGCTGGTGCTGTAGAACCACTGAGCCACCACCAGCCACACCCCAGACAGCCACCAGCCCACAGCCCCCACTGCCAGCAGGCACCTTGGCAAGCACAGTCTTGACACACCCGAAGCCCAGAAGGAGGAGCCCAGCCTCTAGGTGAGGTCTGGCCACACGTCACTCTTGATTTAGCACCTGCCACCATACCCAGCCACCACAGCCACCCAAGCCACAGGCCACACGGCGGCTCCTTGTGTGAGGCACAGGGCGGGAGCCATAACACTTGCCTGGTGACGCCAAACCCTGCAGCTTGCCTCCCAGGAGGCGGAAGCAAGGGGAGGGGGCAGGCAGACAGGCCGAGAGGGTGGGGCCGGCCTGGGGCTCTGGTTTGAGTGTCCTCAGCTCAAGCACCGACAGCCATGTGGGAGGCGCGGGTGGGTGGATGCGGTCAGGGCTGAACTCTGCAGCCCGGCGGGGCCCTGGGCCTGTGCACCCTTCACTTGCACTGTGGAGCACCTCACAGCCCTCCAAGCCCCCGCCCTGCGAGCTTCATTGGCGCACAGGAAAGGCCGGTGTACGCAGTCCACCACCGCCCTCCCTTTTGTCCACACGCGCACTCTCTCGGCCGCAGCGCTGCTGCCTGATGGAATATTGATCCGCACAGCGCAAAGTCCAGCGTGCCGTTAGTCCAATCCGCTCCGGGGCCGGCGCAATCCCATCATTTGTCATCCTCCTTGTCCTGCTGGGTTTGCTCAGGCACTGGGGTGTTTGCTTTCCCTGCCACTTTCCAAGCCCCCACACCCCTGCCTGATAGGCACTCCTGGGGCCACTTCGTTCTCACAGCCCCTCAACCCCGAGTGTCTGGCCAGCTGGGGGCGGGACCTGACCCACACTATCCAAGGCAAGTGTCCCCCAACCCAGCCCACCAAGTCCAGTTACCAGGGGGGCCAGAGAGGGCAGCACCTCACTCCAAGTCCCAAGCCTGGAGCCCAAGTATGGAAGGAAGGTGGCTCCCCTCCCACCCAGCCCAGCACCTCAGTCCTGCTTCTTTGCAAGAACCCTCTCCCTTCCCTCCCTCTGGGATTCCACCAGTCCCTCTGCTCCATGGCTGGCCTGGGGACCTCAGGAGGTTGGGGGCCATCAGATCACACCTTTCTGCAGGTGTGAACAAGTCGACACAGCATCCCAAACCTGTGTCCACATGCAGATCTACACATTAGAACTTGGTAACGTCGCCCCACCCCCACCCCAGCTCCTCTGCATGCTACTAGGGGTTAAAAACAGTCCAACATGACACTGGCCAGCAATGAGGAGACGGCTCTAGCGTTGGGGCTTTTGCACACTTTTTTAAAAAGAAAAAGAAATAGAAAATATTCTCAAGGAAAAATACAGAGCTCAAGGAGTGGGTACCTCAGAGGTCCCCCCACTAACCCTGTTTGGGGATCTCTGAGGCTGTCCTTGCTGTAGATGTTCTGCCGGCCTCCGGAGGGTGAGCCAGGGACGCTGCCGGACTGCCTGCAGCACACTGCCTGGCTCCCCTGCTCGCAATCCCAGCAGTGAGCTGCAATAATGGCAAAGGCGGGGTCCCCACCGCAGTTGCAGCCCCTCTCTGTCAGCCCCTGCCCTGCTCCAGGCCTCCACTCCCGCCCTCCTCCCTGCCTGCTTCCCTGTTCCTTCTCCAGGCTCGTGACTGAGCCCCGCATGCAGCTCTAGGCTCTGGTGTAGCGCAGCAAGGCCACACACCCCATATCATTCCCGTCCCAGCAGCACCAACTGGGACTGGCATGCTGGACCTCAACGATGCTCCAAAACATGCCCTGTGTGCTGGAGCCTTCACACCTGCAACTCTGCTGGTCCCCACAGCCTAGCCCACCATGAAGGTCCAGCTCCTGCCCCCACTGCACATGAGGGCAACAGTGCCAGGGCCAGGGCCCAGGAGGGTCTGTGTGCAGCCACTGCACCTCCGGAAGCCATTCCCATTAGGGGAGCTGCAGACCTCAGATGAAACGGTCAACAATAGCGTGGCTCTCCCTTTAGCTAACAAAAGCCAGGCCAGAAGCACATGCCTAGCCGCCAGGGCCCCAGGCAGGCCTGTGTGCAGGGAGCCGGCACATGCAGCCATGGCCCTTAGGAGCAGGCCCCGCAGGCGCACAGCTCAGGAGAAAGCCCCTCTCGGCTTCAAGGTGCCGCGGCTGCCGGTAGCAAAAATAAACCCAGGGCAGGGCCTATAAAAGAAGGCAGCGGCTCTGTGCCTCGGGAGCACGCGGCATGTGTTTACGAGCGAGCGGCCGCCCGCATCCCTGTCTACTTACCGGACAGGCGGTGGGGTGGGTGGGGGACGCTTGGTGACACTGTATTGGAGGGAAACTTTCACAGTAGCAGAATCACATTTGTGACCAGAGAAACAAAAAGCAGAGGCCGGGGAGGCTGGCCCTGGACAAGGGGCTGGGGGAGGGTGGGGACATCAAGGTCCGATTTTTAAAGCATTTCTTCCAAGGGGGAACCGGGACACAAAGAAGGTGGTTGATTCTGTTCCTCTGTCCTTTGTCACCAGGGAAGAGAAAACATACCTGCCCACCGAGGTCTAATCCCTTTACACGATAGATGCCTTGATTCAAAAGGTGTCTTCCCGCGCCCTACCCCGCCCTAAAATCCACGCCAAAAATCATGGGGCAAAGGAACTTTCGGAGTTGGTGAACACAGACAGATGGACGGACGGGGCAGTTGAGGCGAGTCCTTCCCACTTCCCACCTAGATAAGATCTTAATCGCAGCCCCCAAATTATCCGCACTGACATTTATCACACCCGTCACCCGCGCCGCCTGGCTGGCCGGCCGGCAGCCTTCCTTCCTGCCCTCCCTCTCAATGGAAGTTAATTTCCAGGACGTGATTTATCTGGCTGGGGAGCAGCTCCGAGGCGGCCCACCTTTTCAAAGGGCGGGCTGGGAGTGAATTATAGCGGCGCTGTCCAGTGATTGGGTTCCGTGGGGCGGGAGAATAGGCAGCCCTGTGTCGCCTGATGGGATGCTGGGCCTTTTCAGCCCGTGGAGAGAAAAGATTAGGCCTCTGACGGCGGGGCTGACAGGCGAGCTCGGGCACAGACAAAAGCCCGCACCTGAAAGCAGCCGAGCCCCTGCCCGAGGGTGCTGCATGCCCTGATCCCCTCGCAGCCGCCTGTGCCCGCTGCCCTGGCCCCTCCACCCTGCCCGCTCCTCCCCTTCCCCCGCTGCCCCTCTTCCCCCTTCTCCCCTCTTCCCTCCCCCTCGTCCCCTCCTCCTCCTCCTCTTCTCCTCCTCCCCACAGCATCCCGCCTCCACGTGGATTCCTGCCCTTGGCAATCGCTCACTACAAGAAGAAAGACACTTGTCCACCATGTCCCCCTCCAGCGTAGGGACACAGAGTCCTATACGAATCCATCTATGCCACAAGGGCAGCAGAGGACAAAGCTTTTCTTCCTTCTTTCCCTCCTGGAGGACACAGCAGGGCAGGACACAGGGTCCAGGGCAGGGGACCACCAAGGAGCCAGGGCTGGGGTGGTGACGGGACACGGAGGCTGTGGGCCTGGACCTGCAAATCCGGCCGCGTGGGGCCTCACCCTCCAAGTCCCTCAGCTCACACACAGACGCCCTGTGCTCCACAGCCCTCCCGGCTGCTGCGGCACAGCCCACCCTCCCATCACCTTGCCTGGACCTGGTTGGTCTCTGGCATCCTGCTGGCTTCCCCAGGCCTCAGCGGAGTCCATGATGTGGCAGCTGCTCCCACCTCAAGACTGGCCCATGTCCCATCTGCAGGCCCTGCCCCCAGATGGACCCTGTGTTCCAGGGGCCTGCCTATTGAAGGCCACCAGAATCCCACGCTAGACTCACCACTGTCCAAGAAAGAATGTCACCCCAGGTGGATCTCAACACCCACAAAAACAGGCCAGCCATCGGCATTAACTGCGCGGATTTCTGAGAAAAGACACATACTGGACCCATCTTTCATCACTAAAATAGTTTCATGTTAATGTTAGGGACATAGACATGGCGGGTAGAACCTGGAAGGCAGAGGTGGCCAGAGCTACGCAATCTCACCCACAAAAGCAGGGACATGTCTGGATCCCCATCCTGCCCCCCTCCACCCATGCCCCACCAACCTGGCCCCAGGTTTGCCTGGGGCAGCTGGGCACCTAAAGACAGGGCAGCTGTCCTTATAGCCGAGCTCCAGGGAGCCCCAAGACAAAAGCCAGATGAGGGTGGCAACACCCCAGAGGACAGCCTGACTCCCTTCTGTTTCCCAGATGCCCCATCCCTGTGGATCCCAGGTACATGGGGCCCCCCTGGCCCTGGCCTGGTCACTGAAGGAGCTCGGAAGCCACTGGGACATGACCTCTGCAGCCAGCAGCCCTCGTTGTATACAGGTGGCAGCTGTAAATAAATGCTATAGGGAAGGCTCCATGCACAGCTACCATGCAAATTGTGACCATTCTGGCCACGAGCAAGGAGGCAGAAGGGCTGGGACCTGCCCTGGCTCCAAGAACGTGGGTCCCCCTTTGCTCAGGCACACAGCAGTGGGAATCCTCCCCTCTGCTCCCTAGTGCCACTCGAGCGCCCCTCCGACCACTGTTTCTTGCCCAAATGTGATGCTGTTCCTGATGGCTGCTCAGTTAACTCTTGGCTGCTGCCTCTGGTCTAATGGTTGTGATGCTTCAGCAGGGCCCCCCGGGGGCACTAAGTATTAGACAGTTATTAAAAGACAGTTGACTGCTGGGGGCTCCTCGGAGAGGAATCATTTAGCATCTGTTTAGGGAAGTCACAGCCGCGACCAGGGGCTGTGCACAGGAGCTGCTCTCCTGAGAGGGTGCCGCCTTGGGCTGGCGGTGAAATAACCACAATAATAGAAATAAATAGAGTCAGAATTCGCAGTATTCATCCAGTGCCACATGTGTGCTGATCCCCAAGCAAGAAACCCCAAGGCAAGAAACCGCCCCCAGAGACAAGGCTGAACCCTGGAAGACTGAGGACACCACACAGCATGTACCAAGAAGAACAATCAAAACTACGGAGAAAACTTACACTTAAAATACACACCTCACACTAGGAAGCATCTGGCCAAGAGTGTGCTTTAAGAAAGAGGACTTATTGGTGGGGGAAGCAAATGGCAATAGCCCATTTTACCATAGTGATTTTTTAACTTACTCATTCACCATATTGGCTGATCACCTCCCAGTCAAATGTTTATGGCAATTTCTGCCAAATAAAAACAAACCAGTGTCCCCTAATCCGCCTTATCCATCAGGTCCGGAACTGTGCTATTTCTCGTTCCTCTGCTAAGTCAAAATGATCATGAAAGGGAAACATTTTGAATGAAGTTTGGACATCGAGGCAGCCAGGACATCACAACTAAAAACACTCATGAGAGAGAACTACAGAGCTACCACAGAAAGTGGCAAGGGTGAGGGGATGAGTGGCGTATTTTGAAAGGGATTCAGCTCAATGTCTTTTACTGTAGTAAATTTAAAAATTTAAACACCATGTTTTGTGATTAATGTTTAAAATTTTCCAACTTCTTATAGGCAGATGTACTTTGTAACACCAAGAGGTCTCCCCCTCGGGCTGTGAGATCCAAGCACAGAGCTGGTTCTTGCATAGTATTCTGGGCCTCAGGGGTACAAGGGCTTCTCAGTAGCCTTGTTCCTAGCAGCTGCCAAGACATGCCATGCCTTCTAGCTCAGTGAACACAGAGTAAGGCTGTGTGTATTGCTCAGCGGACAAGCCTTGGGTGCAGGGTCTTGCAATCTCTCTGTACCCCGGTCTCCTCTACTTGCCCTCCTGGGGCAAATATTTGCACTAGGCACAGTGTAGATAGCCATCAACGTGCCTGATTCTAGTGTGTGGTATCATTCCAGTGTTTGTGTCCAATGCTGCAGCACTGGTCAGGCCTGGACCAACTTATTGGTGGGAAGACACAGGAATCCAGAGATGGACAATCACAGGTGTGCAGCTTTGATCATGACAGAGGTGACACTGCAGGTTACCTGGTGACATTTCAGATAAAAAAAATAAAAGACTGGACTGGGGATATAGCTCGGTGGCAAAGCACCTGACTGGCAAGTACAAAGTCACGAGTTCGATTCCCAGAACAAAAAAAAAAAGACCAATATTTCTTCTTGGTAGATCAGACTGAGATGATGGCTACCTATATGGTTCATGAGATAAAGTTAGATTCCTACCTCACACCAAATACAAATTCGTAGATAGATCCCTACCTCACACCTCACACCAAACACATAAAGTTAGACCCATAACTTACACCAAAAATCACTGAAGGATTAGAAGATTTATTTATGAAAATGAAACATCCAAAAATTCAAGAAGACACATGCCCATAACTCCAGCATTCTAGGAGGCTGAGGAAGGAGAGCCTAAATTTAAGCCCAGCCTGAGCAATTTAGTGAGATCCTGTCAAAAAATAAAAAGGGGCTGAGTATCTGGGGATATAGCTTAAAATAAAAACCTTGGCTTCAATCCTCAGTACCAATAAGAGAAAGAGAGAAAGAGAGAAAGAGAGAAAGAGAGAAAGAAAGAAAGAAAGAAAGAAAGAAAGAAAGAAAGAAAGAAAAGGAATTAAAGGAAAATTTCATCTGGAGATGGAGAGGGAGTTACTGTGTGACACAAAAGCATTAAAGACAAAAAATAAGGATGATAGTGCCTGGCTACGTGCATTCTCCCCTCATTCCAAGAGATTTCAAACTCAGTGTGCTGTGGCTTAAAATCCCAGACTTAAAATCAGGATAGAAGATCCCCCAGGGCACAAGTTTATCTGGAACAAGGAATGTGTATGGCCAGTCCTGTCACATAGCAAGGCTCCCTGCTACCAGCAACACTATGGGTGCTGCCTGAAAATCCAGCTCCCCAGCCAGGCAGGAGCCACACTGTCCTCTGCTCAGGCTGGACGTGCAGTGGTCACCCAAGGGGGAGCTTGGCAGACAGCACGTCAGGCAAGGCCAAAGCCTGGGTTAAGTGAGCCAAGACCTGGTCCCAGGGGCAGGCGCCCTTGGGAGGTGGCCGGGTTTGGCCAGCCGGGTTCTCAGGGATCCTGTGTCTCTCCGACAAGGGGAGGTGGTTCCAAGGTGTTAGTCCAGCAGGGAGGACAATAGGGGATGAGAATTCACCCAGGGATGGGGACGCCTTCCATAATTACAGTGATCCTTACAGGACTTACCACAAACACAGCCACTGGGAAACAGGCCGAGACCAGGGAAGTTAAAGTTAACCAGCAGGTGTGTTGAGAAGAGGCTGCTGTTAGGAGATCTGTGGGCTCCCCGCCGAGCATTACATGATATATACTTAAGGGATTGCTCTATTTACATTAGAATT
The DNA here is from genome assembly GCA_004027455.1 of Hydrochoerus hydrochaeris. Classification (NCBI taxonomy): domain Eukaryota; kingdom Metazoa; phylum Chordata; class Mammalia; order Rodentia; family Hydrochaeridae; genus Hydrochoerus; species Hydrochoerus hydrochaeris. The sequence goes on along the minus strand of PVLA01012684.1, from coordinate 23,052 downwards.
AGCTGTGCAGACTGACACCACGGAACTGCTGGCTTCCAAATCCTGAGCCTGGTAATCCCTCCCTAAGCCTCACACACTAAGCCACCTGGGTGCGGTATCACGGGTCCAGGCTCCTTGGACCCAGGCCTCCCAGTGGAGGGACCACAGACCCCACGGCCTGGATGCAGGCAAAGCTGTCTGCAACCCACCTGTTTGGTCCCCAGCACCAGCAGGGCAGGGACACAGACAGGGGTGGGGCTGGACAGAAGCAGCGCTACTCTTGGGTACACAGCACCAAGTTCAAGCTACTTCTCCATGACCTGGGCAGTGCAGCCCTGGGTCATGCATGCTTCCCCAAAGCCAGAGCAGCAGAATGCACCAGTGTTTATGGCACCTATGACCCGACTCTGACATGGTGTAGCAGGCCTATGTGACCATAGGAACAAGCTGTCACACCTACCCATCCAGACAGTGTCCATGTGAGCTGGGGCCAGCCAGTCCCACCCGTGACGCCCATCTGTGCTAGCCCAGAACCAGCAGTACTGCCTCCAAAGAGCCCACGGGGCCCCCAAGTTCCTCTTGTGTTAGTCTTAGCCCAGTGGCATTGGCCCAGGAGCATGGGAGAGAGACCCATGGCCCTTTTCTCTCCACTTATATGGGCTCCCTCAGCCCTCGGGCCAGTTCTGCTCCCAAACCTGGCCTTCCCGCCCTCCAGCTGCCCCTGCCCTTGGGCCATGCCCCCAGGCATGCACCTAGGCCTGCGGGCCCCACCTGCCTTCATTCAGGTACCTCTTTCTCTCCAGCTCTCTTCTCTGAGCAGAAGCCTGGGCCTTCGGCAGCCAGGATGAGCTCACATCACTCTGCCTGGAAATGCCTCCGGGGTGCCCCTGATACCTCCAAGCTGGCCCTCACGCCTTCTCCCCTCTTGCTCCATGGACAGCCAGTTCTAGTCCCTAAGGCCCGGAAAACTTCACTGCCTGTGATGGCCCGTGTCATCCCACAGGTCCACTTTGGCTGTCCCCCAGCTCATCTGAAGGGCTCCAGTTGTTCTCTGCGCAAACCCCACCTGGCACAGGCACAGTTGAAGCCAGTTACTGTCTGCGGGGGCTACTGTTTGTTGAAGTTGTGCAAGTGAGATGCAGGGCTGGTACCCATTGGTGGGCAACTAGTCAGGGATGGAAGGGTCTACTCAGCTCCATCCTGTCCTGGGTCCTATACCTAGGTGTCCACCCCAGGGCCTTAGCAGACCTTATGGGTCCTATCCCACCCCCACCCCACTAGCACAGGTGGACCCCAAGGCACAGGGACGATGTACCACTCTACATCCTCCAGAAGGCCAGCCTGGGCTCCGCCACCCTGGGCATCTCCCAGTGTGCCATCCCATCTGAGGAAGAGGAAGAAGAGGCTGTCAACAGAAGCCGCCTCGGCCAGCCCCCTTCTCAGGGAGGGACCAGAGCCAGGCTCTGGAGCGGCTAATTAGCATGCTGTTTGTGGGCCAAGTTAGGAATGTAATTACTGCAGGAGGCAGAGCCTGCCCAAGGAATGCATTTTGAAGGTTACCATAGGAATCCACTGGCCTATTCATCCCCGCAATACTAATCACAGTCATAAGGAAGGGATTGGGGACAGGCTGCAGGTTAACATCTGATGAGATGCCCGCCCGCCCCCGGCCAACAAAGCCCTCCACACTTGCTCCTTAACCCTTTGGGGCCCAGAGCAGTGACCGCCAGAGGGGCCCAGATCTCTGCGGTCACGGGCCAAGCCCCAGGTCCACCACTGTGCTTCCAGAGGATCTGCCCCAGAGTGGCCACTGGCAGGGGAGGACCCTGACCTCTGACCACAGTCCTCAGAGAGGGAATTAGAGATGCTGTCCTCTGTGGACCTGGCTGGAGGTGAACAGCCAGGCAGAAGTTGCAGGACTCCGGCCACCACAATGACCCAGAGTAGTGAACAAGGCCTTGACCTCAAGCTCAGGAAGACTGGTGGGTAGGACCATCTCCAGGTCAAACTCACAGAAGGCCAGTGAGAGGGGCATGGAAGTCCCCATCCTCCGGGCAGACTCAGAGCCCGCTGAGTGGTGGGCCATGGCTGGACAGAGCTGGCTCCTGGGTGGCCTTGCCTCTCCTTCCCTCTCAGCACCTGATCTGCCCATCTGGTGATGCTTCGCTGCTGCCCTCCACCCTGTCCAGCCCACCTGCAAGGACCCCACCCTCTCGCTGCGCTGGGCATTCATCTCTGAAACGTGTGTTGCAAGAGCATTTACCAAGCACTAATGGGACCAGATGCTGCTAGGAGCTGGGAGGGACAGGGAGAGCCCTGCCCTTAAGGGGTCACAGTCTTGAATGGGGACAGCCACAACCTGAGCCAGCTAGGGACTGATGACACGTGAGGGCAAGGGGACATGCCAGGGCACGAAAGCAGGAAGAATCTGCCTGGAAGAGGAAGAAGCTACAGCACGGAACTCTTAAGAGGCAGAGACCAGTCTGGGGAGGTGACCCACAGGCCAGCAGGACCAACTCCAGCACCACAAGGCCTGCAGCTCAGTCCACCTCACCTGGCCACTCTTGATGCTCTCTGCCAAGCTGGACTGAGGCTTCCTGGGGGCTTTGGGCTACTGCAGGGCCCACACTGTCCCAGCATCCTGTGTACCCCGGGGCTGTCCAGAGGATGAGGCGCACCTGCAGGGTCCCACACCCGCCCTGTGCACAGAGCGCCATCCCTGCTAGCCCCTTCCACCACCTTCCGGCGAGGACCAGGATGAGGATGGTGGCTGTCGCTGCCTCCTCACCACTGTCCTCCCTTCTGGGGCCCCTCCCGGTCCCCACAATGCCTCTCAATCATTAACTGGAGAGGGAGAGCAGTGCTCTCAGGTCCTGAGCACACCGTTCTCCAGCCCTCAGGGGACTGGCTCCGTGGGAATTTGCCATTCAGTGGTGCCCGAGGCACTGTGCTATCAACACGCCTTTCCTGGGCCACTGAGGAGCAGAGACTCACGAGGGAGGCAATTTGTTTGTGAATTTTGCCCTTTGTTATGGAAAGCTGTTGGGTTTTAAAAAATTGTAAAGGTTTGAACCGTTAACTCCCAGGGTAGTCCCGCCCAGCGGATGGGGAAGTTTGTGGATGTGTTTATTTCTTTTAAAAAAAAAATACAGAATTGATGTTAAGTAGCCGTATGCAAATTTCCTGGGGCCTGTTGATTTTATTCTCTTGAAATCTTATTGAAAAGGATCAACCCCACAAAAACGGGAAAAATCATGCGCTCCACACAGCCCTGCTTTCCATGGCTGCTTCCCAGGCTGAGGCCTCGCTTTTTTAAACCCATTGGGCCTTTCAGAAATGAGTGTCGGTGCCAACCATGGCGTTCTTACCCCTCCTGCCCTGTGCATCTGCCTTGGGGGACCCCAAGAGGCCCCAGCAGCTTTCAGGATTGTGCCGGGGCCTATCCACGGAGTGGGGGGAGGGTTCTGCCCCGGGACCTGGGGGTCCCTGCAGCCATTTCAGTCCTATTTTGGGGATGCCTTGGGTTCTCACAGGCATAGACATCTCAGCCCAGTAAGGGCAGCCACAGGTCAACACAGGAGGGGCTGTGTCCCCAACACTGTCCTGTGGAGGCCCTGACCCCCAGGCCCTTGGAACTCTGTTGGATTTGGGCTAAGGTCTCTAAGAGGAGGCGCACATTAAAACAGGACCATCGGGACAGATCACCCATCTTCTTGTCATTGCCGCTCCAAGATCCACATCGAACCACGTGAGGGGATCCACATGAGCCACGGTGGAGCCATTCTTGCCCAGACCAGGAGGCCCTGGGACCCACGCTGACAACTCTGCACACACAGCTTTGTGTCTCCGATTGTACCTACAGGAAGGACCAGAGCAGGTGTTGCCCCAGACACACGTGGACATTACCATGTGACCATGACAGGGGCGACTGCTGAGCTCCAAAAGCACAGGATCCTGGGCAGGAGCTGGGCATCCTGACCTTCATGAGTTCTGCAAGGCCACAAACTGGCACCCCACCCTCCCACAAGGTCACTCCTGACAGCTCTCAGCCCTCGTCGGGGAGCCCACAATCTGAGCCACAGCCTGAGTGGGTGGAGCCCACCAATGACACAGCCATCGGTGACTACAGAAGGACAGTGAACTCCAAAGAGGAGAGAAAACCCCAGCAGCACTTTTCCAAATGCCCAAAGGAAAATTCAGGATCCCCCCACCCCGCCCCACTGCCTGTCTGGAGAGAAAGTGTCCAGGCTGGGGCCGGGGATGGGGCTTTGAGGGCTCGCAGCTGACCCACAACTCTGCCACCCACTGCCCACCCATCACCCTCCCAGAGGAGGCCTCCGGGGACATCTGGCTCTGAGCACCCACCCAACCGTCTCAGCCGCTGCTTGTGCACAGCTGGCCCGGGCTGACCCTGGCCCTTTCCAGCCACCCTCCTTGGCCCTGTACAGTAGTGGCCAGGGTGGCCCAGCAGCCTCAAATGCTGGTTTCCCAGTTCACCCTCTTTGAGCTTTGGGGTCTCCATCTCCAGCACAGGATTTTGCAAGCGCAGGACAAGGCAATGTGAGGCACTGCTGTGCCCAGGGTCCTCCCCACGCTCTGCCTTCATCTCTTCTGTAACTGGGATTGGAAAGTACTGAAAGCCCCCAGAAAAGAGGGCCCACAGGGAGGGCCACATCCCTACCAGCACCAGCAGCAGTGGCTATGCCCAGCCCAGGGCCCCACCACTGGGTCCAGCTGGGACGTGGGAACAGGAAGCTGGCAGGGATGGGACAATTTTCTAGCTTTGCTGCCACTGATGCCACTGTGTAGCAGAAGCTATGGCTATGCCTGCTGAGCTGTGGCTCTCCTTGTCCACCTTGAGCTGCCGGGGACCCTACAACCACGCCCATCCCTCACCCTCCCCGGACTGCCCCTGGGTGGCTTCTGGTTGTGCAGGCCTGCACGGCTCCCCAGGTGCCATCCACAGGGCTGGCAAAGGGATGTGGCTTGGGGAAGGCTGTCCTCCTCCGCCGGGGCCACTACCTTCTCCCCAGGCTCAGGGCGTCCCTTCCAAAGGCCCCAGTGCCCCCAGCCCATCCTGAAGGTGCGGGGCCATCCTGGAGCTTGTGGTGTGGCCGCCCATTCAGCACAGATAAGCCCCTTTAGAAACGAGGGGGGATTTAATTCAGTGGCTGAGTGACAGCACGAAGATTTATCCCCAGGCCAGACAATACAGCCCTGGGCCTTTAATCTCACCCAGACAATGTGCTGCCTCTCGGCCCTCAGCTAGGGCTTTCCCACGATGGCTGCTGATTAGCCGAGGTGCGTTGGACGGAAGCCACTATCTCTCAAGGAAGAGTGTGAGCTCCTCCGTCCCTCAGTCTGCCCGGCCCGGGCCGCAGGAGCAGGAGAGGAGGCTGAGCTCGTCGCGCAGCCAGCGTGGCCTCTGCTCAGCGAACCACGCCACAGTTCTGGGCTCCACCGCCGGCTGCAGGTCCAGCCGAGGAGGGGACACACCTGGGGGAGGCCGTGTTCCTGCCCTCCCATGGCACCCCACACACTTGCCCTGAGCTGATGCCCCCTCCAGGCTCTGGCACAGAATGTCACCCAGGTGACCTTGGTGACCCGGTCACCTTGAAGCAAGCTCCTTCCCTCCCAGCTACCCAGTCTTGATCTTCACCTCCTGGGGGGACATTGGCACAGTCACTGTGACCACTGGCTACCTCTCTTCTCAGGAACACCTTGGTCCTGCCCTCCCCATATCCCCAGACTCAGGATAGCCCCAGAGGGACTCAAACACAGAGCCCAGGGGTTCACGCCTCCCTGGACCTGCAGTGACCTGCACGATGCACAGAGATGGGCACAGATGCACCTCTCTAGGGTGTGGAAAGCTGGTGAGGGCACCTCCCCCTAAGCACAGGGGACGGATGGGATTCCAGATGCCAGGGACTCCCCATGGGAATCCAAGACACTGGGTGAGGGGAAGTAGGAGCAGCTGGCAGGAAGAACTGGTCCAAGAGAGGGTCAGATTCCATGCATGGCACCACTTCTCCAGCCAATGGGGTACCCTAGGGTGTACAGGCAAGGGGCCTGCCCACTGAGGAAGGGTGGTAGAGGGGCGAAAGGGGCCCCAGTGGCCCCAGTGAGGGGTCAAAATGACCAGCATTCCAGGTAACAGGTCAGCATCACAGCAGATACCTGTCCTCATCTTTTGGGTGTGACTCAGTTCCACACCGAGCCTGGCCACCAGTGGTGCAGCCTGCATGGCCAAGCCAATGGGACCCCAGGTCTCTGAAGCCAGGCTCCCCAGGATGCTTCTCCCATCCTCCCACATGGTCACCCCACAGCTGGGGACCCAGAGACAGGGTCCTGCTATAAAGCCCTCAGGCCCAGCGCCAGAGCCAGAGCTGCTCATACCCCAGAGGCAGGGTGGCCAGGCTGGGAACCAGCAAGCAGGGGGACAGCAGGGACTGTGACATGGTAACAGGAGTTATGTGCCTGGCAGCCAGACAGCTCCTGCTTCCCCCTGCAAGCCTGATGTCCCTGTCGGAGGAGCTCATGGCCCAGACTCGTCTGCACCCAAGTCGGGGACAGGCTTCTCGGCTGCCGTGCCCCATCCGAAGCCTGGAGGTGGCTCCGGGCCCCACCCTTCGAAACTCGGCCACTGAGCCAGAGCTCTCCCACCCCCTGCCCCGTGAGACCACACGCAACCTTTATGGCAGGTTAAAATCTACGGAGCAGGCGCGAAAGGCTAAGGGTAGCAGATCTGTCTGGTAAGTGTGAACTTCAAGGGAAAGGGGAATTTCTTCTCTTTTAATGGTTGCTCCCAAACTAAGGAAATAGTCAAGGGGAAAAAACTGGTACCACTGATGATGATGGCTTCATCGGGACCCTGGAAGGAGGTGTGTCAGGCCCTGCTCCCTAGCTACCTGGCCACAGCCTGCTCACCCCAGTGCTGGCTCTGTCACTCTGCCCAAGTCCTTCTGCCCTCCAACCCTGGCTCCCTGTACCCCCTCGCAGCTCTTCTCCCTCCCAGTGGGGCAGCTGGACTCCTCCCTGATACACAGCAAGCACCCACTGGCTGAAGGACAGATCTCTGGTCCACCTGCTGATAGGAGGCAGTTGGCCATGTGGCTGCAGGGGTGAGCATCCCTGGGTGCAGCACCCCACCTGTAAAGCCAGCCAGGCCCACAGAGTTGTCCTTGGCAAGCAGGAACCACACCAGACACCCCAAGGGGCCACATTCCAAACTTAGCCATAAACACACCCAAATCCCAGGGGACCAAGCAGGTCCATGGCTCCTTCTCCAGAGAACAGCTGGGTGATGGGCCGAGTCATGCAGCAGACAGGGACGTCCTATTGTGGCTGCTATCCAGCCCCCACCCCGTGCCCTCCAGCCTCTCTCTCCACACCTTAAGTAAAGGTGACAGGATCCTGGGGGGAGGAACAACTCATAAGGGACACAGTTGCACCCCAAGAGGGGCACTGAGGGGACAGAAGGACAATGGGCAGGAGCAGCTTAATGTGAAGGGGGGTCAATGGGTACCCAGGACGGTGCAGAAGTACCCATCCCACCCGAGACTGAGACTGCCTCGGGGCAAGAGAACGAGAGAGGAAGAATGCTGTCCCCATGCCTCTCACTACTGGTGTCACAAGACACCACTGGCCACCACAGGGCAGCACAGGCTCCACGTTCCCCAGAGCAGGCAGAGCTCAGGGGGTCGGCATCCCAGGCCTGCCAGCCATGACAGGTCCCCTGGCAAGTCCTCCACCAGCCTGACCCTGTCTCCACTCCTACCCGTGGTTCCTCAGGCTCCCTGCTGCTGTGCTGAGGGGAGATGTGGAAGAAGAGGGGTCCCCATTTGGGGGCTGGAGGGATTTTTTTCTGTAAAACAGTCTCACTCTCCCTCTTCTGCGTGACTGGCCCCAAGATGCAAGAGAGGAGGGGCCTTGGGTTCTTCACCAGCTGATCAGTCCATCTTTAGGCCCAGGGGGTCTAAGGCAGGGGTCACTTCTCTATGATACACACGAGATGTTTCAGCACACCCCAAAACATCCAGGGGCGTAGAGATAGCAAGATGCCCAACACCAGCCACAGCAGCCAGGAGACTCCACCAATGCCTGGAACCCTCTGCCTTCAGACAGCCCTTCAGCCCCCAATGCTGGGCACCCAGTACTAAGAGGGAGGCCATGGGGGCCTGCAGGGGTGGACCCTCCCCAGCACCAGCCCCACCTCTGCCAAGCCACTTACTGAGGTCAGATGCCTCTTTGTGCATCTCGGGTCCCCTGAGCAGCCCTGGAGGGGCATCACCCCATGCACTTTACAGGGGCCCTGAGGGCTTTAGGGACTCCCTCAGGGTCCTGCACTGGACACAGCAGAGCTACACCTGAGTTCACCAGATGCATGAGTACATGCTGAAGGACAGCTGCACAATCCCAGCCCAGGACCTCCCCTGCCGCTAGTGGAGGGGACGCTTGGCCACCATGCCATGGACAGGGCAGGACATGCCCAGGGCGAAGGCCCTGCCCCCAGCAGAAGCTTCTGGGTCTGAGATCACATTCAGAAGTGTGGTATCCCCTGGAAAAGCAGGACACTTTCCCAAACACGACTCAGGCATGGGTTCCTTGAGGGTGGCCACTTCCTCACTTGGGTTGGCCTCAGGGTCCAGCAGGCCCCAAATTACTGTCACCAATGACCAGGTGGGCAGCGGCCTGCACCGTTTGTCCCCAGTGAAGCAGAAGTGGCCTTGACCCCGGGAGGTGGCCTTACCGGCTCTGCCTAGCAAGGCCTACCATGGCTCATGCTCCTGGGAACCCCCAGCATGGGTCTTGGGGAGGCAGCCAGGCAGAGGTGGGCCACTGCCAACAAGTGGGCTACTGACCAGGCACATCAGGCGTTTCTGGGGTGTCCTCAAGGGGGCCATGAGGGTGACCCTGCCCAAAAGGTACAGTCCCAAGCAGGCAGCAATAGAGCTGTCTGCTCCACCTCACAACAGAGCAGAGGAGTCTAGCAGGGTGGAGGGGAGCACATAGGGCCTAGCAGGGCATCTCCCTGCTCTCTGGTTCTGGACAGGTGCAAGCTGCACCTCCTCCAGCAGGGGGGTCAGAGCCAATGAGGGCAGAGCCACACCCAGCGCAGCAGATCACACTTGGGTGTGGAGAGCCCCTTCCAGGACCAGGGAGGTCCAAGTTAACCACCAGTGTGCACCCCCTACCTCGGGGACAGGGTCCTGCACTACCTATGCACTTCGCAATGCAGACTGGGAAGGGGGCCGGGGCCAGCACTACATTCTCTCCATGTCCTCTCCTGGGCCTCCCCTAAGGGCCCTATGCCACCTTGACCCAGTGGCTCTGCTGCTCCTGGACCTGCCCTGCCATAGCCTGGGCCTCCAGGAGCCAGGCATGGGGTGCTTCTGGAACCCCTGACCTGGTAGCCTCAGAAGAGGTCCTGCAGGGCCCCCCTGCCCCCAGCACCCTCCAGGACCCTGGGCCCACGAGGCAGGAATTCCCAGGCTGGGGCTAGATCGTTTCTGCTGTGAAGGCAGAAGGAGCTAGCTCTGTGGCAGGTGCCTTGGGGACACAGCCCAGCCCTGCCCTCGTCACTACTGAGGAAGGCCTGGGCCCTGCCAGGTAGATGCAAAGAGGCAGGAGAGAAGCTGAGGTCACACAGCCAAGCGTGGATCTGATAACCCGAGCTCTTCCGGCCCAGCCACCTCTCAGCCCTGCTGTGACCTTCCCACGACCTTAGCAACCCCGGCAAGGATTCTCTGAATTTCTAGATTACGTGGGAAACCAGGCAGTGGCTCTGACCAGACCCGTCCTAGAGTCCCCAAGGTGCAGCCACACCCCACACACACCTGTGTGCCCCACATGTATACCCCACGCACACCTAGCCACAGCACCCAGAAGGCGCCTTCCTAGAAGGAAGAGCCTGGGGTGCAGAGTCCCTGAAACACGCCAGTGTCAGGGGGCAGCCTTGGCAAAGCAGCCACACAGCTGCGTGGTCCTCTGCTGTGGTGGCCGCACAGCCACGGGCCAAGGCACCACGGTGCAGTTGTGTGGCCTCCAAAAGAGGGAAACTGAGGGCGGTGTGAGCCCGAACCCCCATCCCATGGCCCACTCACCGTTGCCTGCTCTGGAGGTTTCCAAAGGCCTGCAGCCCTGGGACAGAGCCAGAGGTGGGCAGCCAGGGAGCGCAGCCTGGCTCGAGGGTTTCCAGGAGGAGGCAGAGCAGAGGCGGAGGCTGGAGCCCGGGGTAGGGAACCCTGAGGCCAGGGCCAGGCAGGGAGTGTGGCAAAAGAGGAAGAGGCCAGTGGGAGGGGAAGTGCGGCCGAGTCTCTCCCTGTCTCTGAGGGGTGTGCGTTCCAACAGCAGAGCCGAGCTCGGCCTGCACAGGCACTGCCCCCGCCCACGGCCTCATCACCTCTGGGGCTCCCCACGTGCCCAGGGACAGCACGGGACACAGGTGGGCTCGGAGACCCCCAGGGCGGGCAGTGAGGAAGGAGAGGAGTCAAGGCAGGAGAGGATGGGCTGAGAGGCAGTGGCAGCATGGGGACCTCTGGACAGTGGCTGTTGTGGAAGACAGAGCCAGGGAGAGGCGGTGGGAAGCTGCTTTCCTTCCCTTTGGGGCCTTCTGGGAAGTCCACTCCACACCCTCAATGGACACAGCCTGGCCATTGCCAGCTGAGTGAGAAAGCTGTCCCCAGAGCCCTGCAGGATGGTGGGTGTCCTAGGCCAGAGGTCACTGGGCCATTGTGAAGGCAGGGAGAGGACAGAGAAGGCTGCAGAGAGCTCTGGTCCCCTTCCAGGCACCCCCAAGTCCACAGCAAACTTCAGCTGTATGGCAGCATTGGCAGGGCCCTGAGTTGCCAATGCACCCCCCTCATCACACCTGCCCCCAGCCAGCCCCCACCCCGCCCCATCTCCTCCAGCCTCCAGCCTCAGCCCAGCCCCAGCTTTGTCCAAACTCCACCTATTGAACAGGACCCTAAGACTCGGCAGTGGTCAGGCTGTGGTGGTCACCACAGCCTGCTGTCGCCCCCAGTGCCCGGAAGCCAGGGGCCCTGCCTTGCTCCATCTCCCACCTCGTCCAGGAGGGCAGAGTAGGCCAGCTCCCCTCTGTGACCTGGGCTTGGTTTGCCTGGGCTTCTCTGCTGAGTGCGACATGACCATTCCTACCTTTGCAGAGGAGAAACTGAGGCACAGAGGTTGAGGCTGAGCTGTACTCCACCCAAAAATTATGCTTGGTTCTTAATTATACTCTTTTTTCTGCAAGTCCCAGATGGCTGTCTCAAGAGCCCTGGGCAGGAGAAGCAGATGGCCAGGCCAGCTTGACCGGTGGTAGCACTACTGGGCCCAGTCAGCCATCAAGACACCAGCCATCGAGGTGCTGGCCAGGTCTCACCTCAGGCAGGGCTCAGCCACAAGTCTGTGACCCTGGAGCCCTGGCCAGCATCCAGTTAGGACAAGTCTGGGCCCCAGGGTCATCCTGTTTCTCAACAGGGAGTGGCAGGGACAGCAGAGATGGGTTGGCCATTGTGCATGGGGAGTTGAGGAGGCTCGGGGACCCCAGTGGCCTGGCCCCCAGCCTCACCTCCCCCTGGGAGCAGAACTGGGTTGGAGCTGAGACTCAGCCTCTGAGGGGAAGACCCCAAGGGATCGTGGGAAGTCCCCAGCTGCCAGACACAGGCAGACTCCCCACTGTGGAAAGTCTGGGAGGCTGCCAGCACTCAGTGCCAGCACTCAGAGGGAATGCCACACAACCAGAGCTCAGAGGACACCTGCCTGTCCACACCAGTAAGCCACACGCTCTCTTAGTCACCAGCATGAAGTCACCGCCCTGGGGACCGGTAGACAAAGACCGGTAGACAAAGCAGCTGAACTCTGCTGCGGCCCGTGTAGGAGTCTGAGAGGCCGCCCTCCCAGCATGCCTGCCCTTTTATGCCAAACTGGTTACCCTCTGCCAACACGGGGCCCATGCCACAGGCTGACAGGCGAATGGGCGACAGACCCTGCACTGAAGTCTGGGAGGGGTCTGGGACCCAGCACTAAGGTGAGAGCCCCTCTCTGCAGGGTGACCCAGGGACGCTGAACTTGGATTTGTGATTAAGTTGCTCCGCTCTGAGAACTCTGGCTGCCCCAGGGATGCTTCAAGCAAGGCTGGAAATCACAGCATGGGCCCACGCTGCTGTCACCTGTGCCGCTGCCTGCCACCCAGCCTGGCCAGGTTCGCCCTCCCACAGCCAGCCTCCCTGCTCCACACACTCAGGTGATCATTTCTGGGTCACTGACAGCCACAGACCACACTGGCTGCAGCCACTGCTCTCCCCAGACCAAGGTCACCGGCCAAAGTCACCACTTCTGCTTGGCACTTCCTGAAACACGGCCACCAACCCACAGAATCGCAGAAGTCCATATGCCCGTGGCAGGTTTTAGAAAATTCTCAGAGCTCAGGGAAATTTGCCAGGAACTCCTTCCCTGAGTCACCTGCCCTCCACTGGGGGGTTGGGGCACACAGGTCTGCTCCCACAAACTCCCCCACACGTTCCTGATCCTGCCCTGCACGTTGGGGCCTGTCTACACTGGCCACACTTGTCCACACCCAGGTGAGAGACAACATTTGCCTCCAACATTTGCAGGTAATCCACTGCTGTCCACTCTGGCTGAGGGCCGCAGGGTCCCTGCATAGCTGACCGCTGGCCCACCCTGCCTGCTTTCAACCCCAGGACCTGCTTGTGTCCTCACAGGGGGCCCAGGGGAGCCATGCATGGAACAGGGCTGGGGAGGGCAGAAACTGCAGGGCCCCCACATGGGCTCCCTGCCTCAGGGCTGGGGCACAGGCTGGGTGCCCTCCTCAGGCAGGTGACACCTGCACAGTGCAGCCTCAGATGGGGGTGGAGAAGCGTCCACGTGGGCCACCTGTGATCAGTCACTCCCACCTGACCTACCCCTCATTGGGCTCTCAGCAGCTTCCATGCCGAGTCCCCTTGCCTGGCCACTTGTCTGCGTGTGTCCTTGAGCTGGAGGGGCAGGAGTCTGAGGACCCTGCTTTCTCCCCAGCCAGGCAGAGCTGCACTCCACGTGGAGGGGGTCAAGCAACTGACCTAGGAAAGCCCACCTCGGTCCCTTCCCAAGCTGAGCTATCCCGTGATCTCCCTAGCAAGCCTCCTCACCTCTGGCCTGGAGAGGAGTAGAAGCTCTGTCCTGTCACAGACCAGGGGCTGCAGGGGACACTTGCTTCCCCAGACACTGCTGCGGGGACCCTGGGAGTTAGGTGGCCTGGGAGCACCCTCAGTAGCCACCCTGTCCCTGGGATGAGTCCCCCACCTCCGTCCCAAACACCCAGCTTTAAATTCAACCCAAGAGTAGGACCCGCAGGTCTGATGCCAGACACTCGGCCACCGCTTCTGGAGACAAGGGCTTGTTCTTCAGGGGACAACGGCCCAGAAGAAGACCTTGCCCCTTTCCCGAGGGCTCGGGAGGTGCTGCCACCAGCGCCCTGTGCATCTCTGCTTACATTAGGAACTGCCATACAAAAGGGCCTAGTGAATAACGTGTTTTATGGCCTGGGGGCACCTTGACAGGGTTTGCTGTTCCTGGACAGGTACGTGGCAGGCTGCGCATGCCAGCTGCTTCTCTCCGCAGAGGGAACCCTGCATCCAGGGAGGTGTCTTTGGTCCCCGTGCCCCAGGACCCCCATACTTTTCCAAAATTGATGCCCAGGCTCAGCAGCCATGGGCGGCGGCCACTGGGGTAGAAAGGGCCACTCCTCCCTCTACCCAGGGAGGCACCAGGCCAAAACTCCCACATCCTGGGGGTTGGGGAGGCCCATAGCCCTTCAAAGCACCTGTTCCGTCTCAGTTTCTCTGGGATCTGTGTGGAGCAGGCCTGGGTTCCGAACTAGAAATGCATCTCAGCTTAGCAGGCAGAAGGCAGGAGGCTGGGCAATGGGAGAACCAGTCACCACCTCCCGTCACAGGCCTGCTATGCACCCCTCTCCTGGCCCAGGCTGTGGGACCTGGAAGCCAGTGGACAGCAGTTGCTTCCAGGACCTCTGGTTCTTCTGCAAAAAACTTTTCCTGGTCCATCCTTACTGGAGAAGGGCTGTCCACTGAGGAAAGGGGGGAAATCATAAACGAGATTCATTTCCTCTTCAAGGCCCCCAGCCCAGAGTCCAGACTAGGTTTATTCAGACACAAGAAGACCCAGGCAAGAGCTGACTGGGGTTCTGGGTCAGCAAGTCCCTGGGCTGACTGGTTTCATGCACAAGGGAAAGGTGGTTGGGGTTCTGTCCTTGGTTTCCAGACAAAGCCCTATGGCTCAGGTCCCTTACTCCAGACTGGACGTATCTGAGACCCCTGAGCCCCGTTCTCCCAGTCCCCTGGGAGATTTCCCAGCCTCTTGACTCTGCATGTGTACACAGCACCCAGAGCTGTGCCGAGGTCAAGAGGAGAGACAGTGTGCAGAATAGAGGATCCGTGGGAAGCGTGGACCTCGTAAATCTCCACCGGCTGCTGGCTGGCTTTGGAAGGTGAGAGGAACACCATCAGGGAGCGGAATGAAGGCAGCAGAAAGAATGCAGCTCAAAGGCCAGAGAGCAGGAAGTCACAGGGACGAGGGACACACGACGCCTTGCTGAGAAATGCAGTCTGATCACTGCTCAACCTCTAGCGGGAGGCTGCACCCTGTGCCACGCGCAGAAACGCGTCTGCCTCCCCAGAAAATTGATTTGTCAATAACCAGGGACTTGTTGTCCAAAGGCGTCTCAAGGTTGCTTTTAAAAAAAGTAAAAATGAAAGTGATATGGCAACATGCACACCATCGAGAAGTGATCTCTGAAAAATGTGATTCCAACAGCTGCCAGGGCCGCCGGCCACGTCTGGGTTGACGATCTGGAAATGCTAGATTTATAGCAGCCAAGGGAACCGGGGCACGGGGGGCACCACAGGCTGAGAGTGTGTCTGCAGACAAGAAGTCAAGCTTGACCTAAATCACCTCCTGTGATCTAGAAACTCCCTCCAAGAACCCAAGAAGCATATATTTCCTCATTTGGGGTCGGGTCTCCTGCCAAGCACAAGGAAGGACCCTAACCTGACCGTAACATGGGAGCAGCTTTGGGCCCTGGTCTGACTGGAGCAACAGCAGCTGAGGACCCTTTGCCTGCACGTTCCCACAGGTTTCCAGCCCTGACCTCAGGGGAAGCAGGGAGCAGAGGTCATGGGGTCTCAGCTGCCGGGCCCCCACCCCCACACGCACGGCTACCCATCTGTGAAAGGCCACAGCTTCCAAGAACAGGGAGCAAAACGGGCGTCGAAACCTCAGTGGCCAAGTTTCCACTTTACCTACAAGCACAACGCGTCGGCCTGAGCACTGAAATTCGTTAGACGCTGGCTTTTCTCTTCCCCTTTTTCCTCCTTTGCTTTTTCTTTTTTTCTTTCTTTTTTAACTTTTGTTGGAGGTAAATACTACATTCTGATTGCAGAATTCCACCGCTTAACGGCTTCATTCCCGGAAATTTCAGGAGGGTTCTCTCTCTCTCTTTCTCTCCCCCCCAGCCCCGTCTCTTTTTGCCGAAGTCTCCAGACCTGTGCTCATTTCTGCAGATCCCTGGCCTAATTACAGAGTGGCTCATAACAAATAAAGGAAGCACAGCCGATTAAGCCACACATCATCCCCGCTCCAAAAGGAGGCCACCACAGAGGAGGAACTGAATAAAGTCGGGACCCAGAAGGTCACAGGTAGAGGACAGGAATGCTGGGTTGATGTTGGGTCTCCTTAAGGAGACCCCGGTCCCATGGGTGCTGCTGTGGCTCTAAAAGCTGAGCCCAGGAAGCATCCAGGTGAGAACCCAGCATGGTGAGGGGTCAGGAGGCTGGGGGACCAGTGCACCGATGTCTCTGCTGCTCCTGTGGGCATTTCAGGCGTGAGCACTGAGGGCGTGGGGGCAGCAGCCTGGGCCCCTTCCTGACTGGGCAAAGCCAGGGCTCTCCCTTCATCACTGGCCAGGCCTCAGGGCAAGGAGGACAGACTGGGTGGATAGTCCGAGGGAGGCCTTCCCCAGAAGCACCCTGGGCTGCTTAACCCCAAGCGCACACGCACAAGGCCTTGGGTTCTCCCACCACCAATCAGCCCTGGGGGGAAGGGGCCTAGTGTCCCCTGTCCAGTCACCCCCACAATCCCTGATAACTGTGACCCTCAACAAGCTGGGTGTCCTGCCTGTGGACATATCCCAAGGCCCCACTGCACTGGTGAATGTTGACCCTAGCCTAGACCAGACTAGGACAATGCAGACAGCCTTGGGGTTCTGGACCAGAGGCCACAGTGCCCCTTAGGGCACACAGACTGCTCACGGCTATGGGGCACGGCTATGAGGCAGCCACCTGACAGAGGACCTCTTGCAGCCTACTGCCCCAGGTGGGCAGCTCAGCCGGGAAAACCAGAGAAGACCACATTTTCTCCAGGAAGAAGGCAGGCACAGGAGTGGGGTGCACTTGGTTTAATGTGGACTGCCCCATCCAGCAAATGAAAACTCGAGGTTCACAGTGGTTGGAGAATAGCCAGGGACACTCAGCTGCCAGTGGCTATGTCTGAGCCCAAAGCCTGTGCTGCCTGCTAACAACCAGTCCGTGAAACAGATGCCCCAAAGAACAGGAAAGGTGGAGTGCAGGGGTGGCACTCAGTAAGGATGCATGCAATGCCTTTGCGACCCCCCCCCCAGCTGAAGCTAGATCCCCATCACTGCACTGAGACCCTCCACAGCCACCAAGGCCACCAGTAGCCTCAGGGACATCTGTCTTCTTGATACTGCAGTGTCACCTGTGCGTGGTATGTGTCCTGATACCACATTTCAGGAGGTTTGGTGGGTCCGAGGCTCTGGACCCTGAAGCCATTGAATGCACCTTGAAGATAGCCACTGTCAAAGAAGGGTCCAATTCTGGGACAGACAGGGGCAGGAGAAGAGCCCGTGTGCTTGGTGGACACTGTCCCTGCTGCTAGGAACAAACCCAGAGCATCATCCAGCAGCCTGTGCCAGCATCTGCCCAGATCCCAGGGCCTCCTCTCCACACCGCAGCAGCCCTGGGAAACCCAGGCCACTGGCTCTGAATCCAAACAGCTCAGAGCCACCCGCCCCCAGTATGCTGCCCCAGGTCCCTGGCACAGTGTCCATGGTCGCTGAACCCAGCCGTGCACGGCACAGGACGCTGAGCCAGCCTGGAGGGGAAGTGAGAAGCAGACCAGTCCCTCTGGGCATCTCTCTGCCCCAGGCAGAGGCAGATGTGGCCCCGAATCAGATTCTCAAGGGCAAGTGCAGAATGGATAGTGTCTCCCTGGCTCAAATGTCCTGGGACAGTGGCCTCCCTTTGGGGGCCGCACCTCAGATTTCGGTGACAGAGCAGTCACAGAAAGCAGCGCGTTTTATCAGCAGCCTGCACGAGATCTATATTGCTTCAGCCCCTCGCCCCCCGCATTCCGTGCCTGGGGGGGCAGATAATCCCACAAAGGGCCTCGTGCCAGAGCCCGGACACTGCAAAGTGCTTTCTCCAGCAGTGGAGTGCTTTTGGGTTTGCTGGAATCTTCTTACGGGGGCCCCAGGGTTCAGATCGAATGTCCCTTTGAAAGGGCCAGAGGCGGCCCCTGCTCCCTGCCCGGGTCTGTCTGACACCGGATCCATGGGCTCCAGCCTGTGCTGCTCCAGCAAGGGGGACAGCCCCCCAGACATCCCGGGCCTAATAGGACCACAGGCTAGGAGCGGAGGGAGAGAACAGGAAGCCTCGTCACCCCCAGGTGCCAACGCCGTTTCTCTAGCAGGGAACCCGTGCTGTCCCCAGCCTCCTTCTCCTCTTGCTCTGTCCGCACGACACATCTGCAACACAGTAGGGACTGTGGCACCAAATTCCCCTTATGAAACAGTCTCCTGACTGAATGTCAACGACTGCTGCAGAGTCTGGCACATTTAGGGACACATTTGCATGAGCAGAATTCTCTGCATGTGTTTGCATGCCTGTTCATAGGTGTGCACACATGTGCCTGACACGCATGTGTGAGTGCATGAGTGTGTGCCCAAGTTGAGTGCCCCGAGCCCGCCGTCCTGTGTTTCCTCATGTAAGGACAAAGTGTGCCCCTACCCCATGCCATCAGAGGGTGTCAAGACTCAGCACAGCAGTGGCAACAGCGGAGCTGGGAGGTCCTGTTGCTCTGGTTAGCAGCAGCCCTGGCACAACTGAGTGAAGACCCCCCGCCCTGCCCCTCTGGTGCTCACAGGGTGTCCCCAAGCAGCTGGCATCCACCAGCAGGAGGCAGACCACAGTCCTGGGACGCCTCTCCCCAGGAAGTCTGCGTGACAAACCCCACTGCCAATGGAGCCCCAGCCCAGCAAGGGTGCCCACCCTGCCTCAATGCTGTGCACTGCCCCTGTCCACAGACGCCCCTGCCAGCCCAGTCGGTGACCTCTGAGACAGAACCTCTGCAGAGCCGGGAAGTAGGCAGCTTTGAGCTGGACCCAGGTGGGCTCTGCACAGCCTCCAGGGGGCACAGGCAAACCCATCCCCACATCGCTGGCATCTGTACTCTGCTCACTGCTCACACACTTTTGGATGAGCCTGTTAATCTGGGGGCCACACCTGAGGCCCCAAAAGAGGCTGCTGGGCTCTGTTCACTCACACATCAATCTGCCCTCAGCCACAGAAAGTTCCAGAGACCCAAAATAGCTCCCAACAATGACACATCCAAACCCGAGGACAGTAATAGCAATAATAACGGCCATGTCCAAGTGTTCCAGTCATTATCGCAGCAGGCCTGGCCGTTCTGCCTCTCCGCCCTCCACTGCGGCTCCTCCGTACTGCACCAAAATGCTGGGCTGGAGATGACACACCGCAAGCAGGGTGCACCATTCACAGGGGACACAGCGCTCATCTCCATCAAGCACCCAGCACCAGCACCGCCCTCCCCACCCCTGACCAACCAGCTCTGCCTCAAGGCCACTGACCCCTCTCTTTGTCCTGACCCAACAAAGGCAGGAGACACCAGGAGGGAGCTGGGCACTGGCTGGGAGGCTCAAAGTTTCTCTGCCCCAAACAGGGTACCCAACCTCAGCCAGGGCCTCCCTGGGGATGGAAAGAGAGGCCCAGCTGCCCCTGGTTCCAAGGGACAGAAGCTATCCTGTCCTGAGTCCAAGGACAAGGGCCAGTCCAGATTGAGGTGGGCTGCTGACCTTTTGTCCTGTCACAAGGCCCGGGGTGCTCACACCAGTCCTGCAGGAGTACCTGCCAGGTCATGACAGGCACAGGGGTCAGAAAATGCCCCTCAGGACAGGACTTGCAGGTCCCCCAAGCCCACTGGGATGCACAGGAGCTGAATCCTGGGCCTTCAACGTAGACAGGGCCTGCAGACGGCCTGCTGGTTTGATCCACAGCTAAGGCACTGGAGCCTCATTTTGAGTTTGGGAACCAAAAGCCAGGAGCCATCCCTAAGGCCACAGGGACCACCAGGGACTCCACATAGCAGGTGTTATCTCAGGGCTCTTCACCACCATCCTTAGGTGCTGAGGCTCAGCTTCACCCAAGGCTGCCTGCCAGCCCTGATGGCCACTGGTCAGGCAGGGCATGAAGGTAACTGATTTTGCTTCGCATGAAAGGAGGTGGTCCAGCTGGTCTGGCTGTGCATGGCCAGGGCCCTGAGTGTCCCTCCCAGTGCCCAGGACCAGGTAGTGCCCACTCCCTAGTGACCAACACCAGCTGATGCGAACCAGGTGTGTGGCCAGGTCCAGCTGTCCCTCCATGTCATCAGCTCATGCATGGGGCTTGTCCCTAGCCATCTTCCTAGAAGGGCTGTCCTTCCACGGAGTGTGGGAGAGGCCATGCACATCCTCAAGGTGGCCTGGTAAAGCCACCTAAGAGCTAATTCCTTCCCACTTCAGCCTGTCCTTCCTAAGCCATGCTCTGTCTGGTGGACCCAGGAGGGGGTGCCGGGGGCGAGGACTCAGGCTGCAGGTGCAGGCTTCTCACTCCCACCATGGCCCCAGCCCCAATTCCCCTTTGAACGAGGGTAGCATGTCGGATGCAAGCAACCTAAAACCCAGGGCAGCAGGAGAGCTTGGGCGGAGCACAGAGCGATTCCTTATCAGCTGCCAGCCCTGGGAGCTCAGGGGCAGTGAGCAGGGCCTGGAACCAAGTCCCACCGCTGCCATAATTAGCAGATGAGATTCAATAACAAACAGTCGCTTTCAGCGGCTTTATCTAACCTTTGGAAGGTAAGATTAACACCTTCGATGGAAAGAAAGTTAAAACTCAGGGGCCCTCTGCTTTGCAATTCTGATTCCCAGCCGGGAAACCAGAGAGCCCCTCCTGGGCCGTCCTCTCTGCCCCCAGGACTTCTGAGCGCTCTTACTTTCCACTGTTTTTTTTAGAACTTTAGTTCTTAAGGACACTGGGCTGACTGTGTAGCCACCAAACTGCACCCCTTTTGTGGCACACGCGCACACACACACACACACAGATGCACATGCCCCCGGAGGGTCCGAGTCTTAGGAGTCAGGCTGGTGGTCACAGATGCCAAACGGCCAGAGCCCCGCAGAGAGGCGGCCCACCTCCTCCTCCGTCACCCACGTTTACTTGCTCCGGAAGAAGCCGTCCAACGCGTTCCCCGCAGGGCTTCCTGGAGCAGCCCACGGTCTAGAAAGCAGCCGGGCGATGGGGGCCTCCCGCCCCTGGTAGGCGGACAGACGGACGGACGGTCAGCAGTGCTGATGAGACCAGGGCTCGGGACACCACCCACATGGCCCAGCTGCCCTTATTTTTAAAGTCATGTCAAATCACTTCCAGGGAAAAATTGATCTGTCTCTGATAGCTTTTCCGCCTGCTAACGTGATAAATAAATAATTAGCCGCATGGTCGGGCTATTTCATTAGAGAAAGGGATGGCAAAAGGTGGCCGAGATGGAGAGGCCGACGGAGAGACGGCGGGCGGCCATGCACCCCCACCCGTCTTATGACAGCATTTGTATTCTGTCAGTCACTGGCTGACGCTCCGCCCGAGCTGGGAACTGAATGCCCTATTCAGAGAGGACCCACACGGCGTGTTACTGCGATTTAACATTCTCATACACATACACATCATTATCTCGCAACCTGACACTGGCAGCATAATTCTGTAATTTTTCAAGAGGCCTAGTTTTTTTTCTAAATGTGAGCACCAGGGCCCGGAATTGCTGAAACGGTCCCTTCTCCTCTGTGCTGCCTGCGGATTACAGAGCACCACCATCTCTCCAGCTCAGAACTTTTCTGGGTTCTTCTCTGGCAGCGATCAGCTGCAGCTCCGCTTCGGGCCAGGCCTGGCGCAGGCCGCTGACGCTGCTGCGTCTCCCACACCGCGTAGAGTGGAGGGCACAGGGTCCCACGAAGCTGAGTGGCTCTTTTCCCAGCATGCGTGGGTAGGCAAGCGTGTGATGTCGCTGATAAACAGAAGAAGGGTTTGCAGCAAATCTGATTCAAACGTCAGGCCCACGCTCAACACAGGTGCACACACATGTGTGGGCATGCAGCACGCCCATGCACACCTGCACGCTCCATGCAGGACGATCCCGAGGTGCTGGCCAGATGAAAGCCCATGTTCGGGCCATTCCTCTCCCCAGGAGTGTCAGCTCCGGCCAACAAAACACTCTGGTTTTCAAGTAGTTCAGGAATGTGTCGGCTATTCCAGGAATCAGAGCCTGCAAGTGATTTGCAAGGCCAGACATTTCCCAGGGAGCCGTGACCTCGGCCGAGCAGGTGGCAGAGGGGAAGGTGGCACTACCCCAAGCCAGGCTGTGCTTCCTGCTGGCTGCTGCTGCCTGAAGTGCCACACTTTCACTGAGTCAACAGGCATCCTGGGTCACCACTGCCCAGGCCCTGAAGGCAGCCTGGCACTCTGTGCCCACCCTGGAAATGTCCCCATGGGAGTTCTGTGATCACCCTGGAGCTAAGCGCGCTCCAGGGCCCTTCACCCTTACCAACAGTCCCTCCTGGAGGTGGAGAGCCAAGGAGTCTGTCACGCTAGCACAAGCGGAGTCTGGTTTCCAACACAGCAAAGCCCTTGACCAGGTTTTTCCCGCGTTTGGGCCTTGGACAGAGACTCCAGGCTAGACTTCACGGAGGCTGGATGAGAACCAACCCCCAGTGCTCCCTGAGACGTTTCTGCTGTAATCTCTTTCACCTGGGCACTTAGGTGCCAGTCCTGTGGGCACCATGGTGGCTCCTCCAGCCAGCACCTTTCTCAGTCTTTGTTTCAGTGTTTTATGGACTCGCACCCTGGCCTCTCCGAGGAGGAGGTTACAACCCACCAGGCAGATACAGATGTCTGAGCATTTGCAAATGTAGCCCCCTTTCCTCAGAGACCCACCTCGAGGCAGCAACCAGAGTCTATTATGTAAATCCATATTTTGATGTAATATCGACTGCTGGAGTCTGCATATAGATACTGGATTAAACTGTGTCACAGGAAAGAGTCCTAGGAATACTCCAGGCCACCTAGTCACTCCATCTCTCTGCTGAAATGCTGGGGGTGCTGCCTGCCACAGGTACTGGGGAAAAAGACTTCATTTGAACCGTTGAATTTAAGAAGGGCTGCCGGGAGCCCCCGCCCTCTTCCCCTCCCTAGCTCTCCATCTGATGCTCTCATCTGAAGTCAGGCTGGGTAGGCGAGAGTACCAAGGCCGGGTGGGCTGGGCTGGTTCTGGCTTTCTGCCTGCTGAGCAGTTTGGATACAGGGGCTGAGGGGACCCAAACTGGGACCCGCTCCCCAGCCAGGATGCCAAGGGTCTTCTAGGTGCCTGATAATCCCCAACTTGCCACATTCTGCAGCCACCAGCACTCGAGAGCCTGGGGACAGCCCACACCCACTGAGCTCGGGGACCAGTCCTCCTGGAGCTGGGCCTATGTTGGGGCAGCATTTTGCAGCCCCCAGATAAGCATCGTTCAGAGCCTGGCACACAGTAGGTCCACAGACAAAGACAGTAGGTCCATAGACAAAGGGGAAGGTGAACAGACCCATGGGAGTATAGCCGCCAAAACAAGCAGAGAGTCCAGGCCTGCAGGAACCAGGGCCTCCGATAAGAAAGAGC
>PVLA01012683.1:0-42446 GCA_004027455.1 Hydrochoerus hydrochaeris | reverse complement strand
ACCATAAGTTCTTTATTGGTCACCTACGAGCCCATTCCAACCTCCCTGGGCCCCTTGCCCGAGGAAATAATTTGGCTGATGCTGCCACACGTGGCACAAGTCTTTATAACCTGCTCCGGGCCCACAGATGACTCCAAAGTATTTGGTGCCCAACAAACTCATCAACTGCATCACCTTAATGCCCAAACTCTTCGCCTTCTCCATAAAATTAGCCAAGAACAAGCCCGACAGATTGTAAAAAACTGCCCTTCTTGTGCTATCCATTTACCCGTCCAACATCTAGGTGTCAATCCAAAAGGCCTAATCCCTAATGCCTTATGGCAAATGGACGTTACTCATTTCAACAAGTTTGGCAATTTAAAATATATACATGTAATTGTTGACACATATAGTGGCTTCATCTTTGCAACCCTCCAAACTGGAGAAGCTACCAACCATATTATAGCTCACATGCTGTCAGCCTTCTTCATTCTGGGATGCCCTCAACAGCTCAAAACCGATAATGGCCCCGGCTATACCAGCACCTCCTTCACTCATTTTTGCAAGTGCCTTAATATTCTTCATACTACAGGTATACCTTACAATCCTCAAGGACAGGGCATTGTTGAACGTGCACACCGCTCACTTAAGTCCACTACAGATAAAATAAAAGGGGGAACATGGTACCCTACTCGAGGATCCCCCAGAAATATCCTTTCATATGCTCTCTTCATTTTAAATTTTTTGTCCTTGGATGCTTCAGGCTGCTCTGCAGCATCTCGTTTCTGGCATACACAGACACAAACGCAATTTGCATCTCTGTTATGGAAAGACCCAATGACCAGTACATGGAACGGCCCCGACCCTATTCTCATCTGGGGACGAGGCTCAGTCTGTGTTTATTCCAAACAGGACAAAGAGGCTAGATGGCTACCTGAACACCTCGTAAAACAAGTAGACAGCCCTTCATCAAAAACTCTATGCGACGCCCAGGAATAATATCCTTTCCTGAGGCACAATCCCCTGTGTTCTCTTACAGATGATACAACCTCCCAAAACCTTATGGGCCATCGTCGGACTCTTGACACAACTACAGCTAATGAATGGCAACTCCCATCAGCCCTGGAAGTGGACAATTACTCGCTGGGGCGATCAACAGGAGGTTGGGACCTGGACAGGATCAGGAAATCCAACTTTTCAGATCATGTCCTGTAAGCTTGTGCCTATAGAGCCATGTCTCGACAAAATACCAGTCTATCTTTGTCCCGCTGCAACAGAAGGTAGATCATACTGTAACTCCCCAGGAGATTACTACTGTGCCTACTGGGGTTGTGAAACAGTTACAACAGGATGGCAACCCACTTTTCCTGATAGACATCTTAAATTACAGTGGGGTCCATCAGGTTGCCAACCATTCGATTGGCGGTACAAATCAAAACAAGACTGTCAGTATCTAAACATCACCATCACCACCCCTTATGAAGAAGGCTGGCTAATGGGGTACACCTGAGGACTTCAATATTACGATACTGGCAAAGATAGGGGCGGCCTCATTCTTATAAAAAAGGCTCCTCTACACACCCCATCCGTGGCCATAGCCAGGCCCAATACCCAAGCCCACTGGGCATCCCCACACCACCGTGAGCCACCTAGCCCCAGAGGCTTCCCGTGCCTTCCATCCACTTTAACCCCCATAAACCAATTGGGCCTTACACCCATCCCCCTACGTCCAAATTCTAACCTGTTTAATTTGATTGAAGGGGCATATACTGCCTTAAACCATACACAGCCTAATTTAACTCAATCTTGTTGGTTATGTCTAAGTGCCCCTCCCCCATACTATGAAGGAAAAGCCCTCAATGCGGTCCTTCAATGCTTCCTCTGACTCAAGCCAATGTTTATGGTCCCAATTTCATAAATTGACCCTCCCCGATGTCTCAGGACAAGGAACTTGCCTTGGTCAGCCCAGTAACTGGCCCAGTAAACATAAGCCTCTATGTGCCTGGTTTCACCAATCATTCAACAAGGGTAAATATATCATTCCACCTCCCGGGACATTTTGGGCCTGTAATACTGGCCTCACTCCCTGCGTAGCGACTAATGTTTTCAATATGTCAGCTGACTATTGTATCCTTGTGAATGTTTTTCCTCGCATTGTGTACCATCCTGGATATTACCTCTTCCAGGCTTCCCAAACAGATTATAGGTCTAAATGGGAACCAGTGTCATTGACCTTAGCTATACTCCTGGGGATGGGAGTTACGGCAGGTATAGGAACAGGAACCTCAGCACTAGTCATGGGACAACAACACCTACGTCAATTACAAACAGCTATAGACTAAGATCTTAAGGAAATAGAGACTTCCATAACAACTCTACAGGAGTCCCTTACCTCCTTATATGAAGTAGTTCTGCAAAACAGATGAGGGTTAGATCTTTTGTTTTTAAAGGAAGGAGGACTATGTGCTGCCCTCAAGGAAGAATGCTGCTTCTACACTGACCATTCAGGCGTCATTAAGGATTCCATGACTAAATTAAGAGACTGCCTAAATAGCAGAGAAAGAGACTACCTCAGAGAAACCTCCCTCTCTTCCATGTGGGGAGGCCTTTTTCCTTACATTGCCCCCTTATTAGGCCCACTAGCCACCTTGCTGCTGCTTCTCACTGTAGGCCCCTGCATTTTCCAAAGGATCATGACACTTCCCAATAGGATTGACGCGCTCCTAGCCAAGCCCATTCAGGTACATTATCATCAATTGGAGATGGCAGATCAACAAACTTGGCAGGAAACATCCCCCATAAATGACCCATAAGATGATGTGGGCCAACTTCCCTGAGGCACTGGACAGGCAGCCAGAGACGGGCAACTAGGACACATATGTTACGCCACTGGCCACCTAAGACAGGCACAGGACCAATTGCTGTCCTGCAGGCCCATGACGGGTAAGGCCTGGTTGGGTTCATATAAAGAGTCCTTGACCCAAGACAGGCGCTGTCCTCACAGGGCCTGCCATACTCCTATAAAGTGATAATGGAGGAGATGTAGGGAGGGGCGTGAAAGCTTCACTGCTGCCACCCCATCTCTCCCTCCTATGGGCATCCAGTGCGTCAGCCTACATTTCCCATGATCCTCTCCCGCCTGACCCAGGATATGATGATGACCTATCCGTGCTTGATAACTTCCTGCCTCCGTTTCTTTCTAAGCCAGGGACACTTCCTCAATAAACGAGACTTGATTGGAACCGCTCAACTTGTCTCCGTCTCTCTCTCTTTGCCCAGCCCCCACCCCGTTTTCCTTCCTCTAGGGGAAACTCACGGATTGATCTGTGGGCCGGATCAGTTTTCCTTAAAATTGTGTAGATTTCAGTAACAGCATTACAAAAATATATTTGGGTATCACATTTTTACATATATTTTAGAGAAAAATAAAGATCAAGAAAATTGTCAAAACTTAGGAAAAGACATCATAAAGCAACCACTTTATTATATTATCTCTATATTTCTCCATAATAAAATTAATAAAGTATAAATATAGTTACCACTAGTCCCTTAAACTACAAAGTTGTATCAAACTGAACGGCACATTGAATGAAGGTCTTACTTATTATCCATTAACATCCATTAAAAAACTGACTGGGTTACAAACAAAGGTAAATTTTTTTATGAAAATAAAGCTCAAAAGTAGAAATTCTGGCAAATATGTTTGCTTCAGCATTTCTAATTGGTTCAGTTCAAAAAGTTTAGTAAGTGTGTCAGCCTGCTTGATTCCAGACACAGGCTGTAAGCAGTGTGTTTGCTTCTCTCCTGCAATCACAGAGATCCTGAAGGCAGAACAATGAGTGGGGATGCCAGCTGCCGCCTGGCTTTCCCATTTCCCATCCAGGTCCTCCTGCTACTGAGGAAGTGGTAAGGAAGTTTCACTTTTGTTTCTCTGAAACTTAACTCTTGCTTTTAGACCACTTTTCTGTTATCAGGTATTACGTTACTCTCTGCTTGAATTGGACTTAGGAACCCAAAGAAAAAACAAAATAAAAACTTTAGACATTTCAACAATTTTTTGAGGTCATTTATGTAAAAATTTCCCCATGACTTGTAAAAATATAAAAATAACATTGCATATCTGGGGCTAATAGATTGCTTAATAAATTATCATAATGTGACCTGGGTAACGAGTGACCTATGGTTTAGAGAAGGACAAAGCTGGTACTTGTCTTTTTTTGCTTATTATCAGAATCAAGTAAGAAACTTTGAAAGAGATTTCTGGGTCCCTATACCAACTGGGGTGTTTGTGTGTGTGTGTGGCAGGGAGAGGAGAGGTGAAAAACAGTAACACTTTAAGTAATTTTCACGTAAAACTACAAGCTGGACGTGTGAAATACATACTGATTTTATGGGCTCACTGCAAAAAAAGAAGGTAAACTCATTAATATTGTTAAATTGATTTACATTGGTTATATATTGAAATGACGGTACTTGATAGCTTAGATAAAACAAAATATAATATTGAAGTTAATTTCACCCATTTCATTTTGCTTTTGAGACACGAAGCTAGAAAGCTCACATGGCAGGCGCTGCCCTACAACACCTGTGTGGAAAGCACTGTCCCAGAGCGTGGGCCTAGAATAGCAGGGGTGGTCACATCCATAGCATCCACCAGCTGTGCAAGGCAGGAGACATACACTCCCATAGTGCTAAACTTGGGACTCTGGGTTCACCCTGGGAACCCAGAGACCAAGCCCTGTCCCTGCACACAGCGGACAGATCCATTCAGAAGCCAGGATGGGCAGATGGGTCAGCTTCTGACAGGCCCCACTTGGAATAGTCCTCTGGCCAACCTGTTAGGAACAGTGATTAGCACACTTGTGCTGGGAAGTCTGCTGTAGTGCTTGACATGCACCTGTTCATTCTATCCTCACAATCTTATGAAGAAGACACTATGATTGCCCCCATTTTCTACATGTGAAAACTGAAGAACAGAGGGATTGAGTAATACTCAGGGTCCCCCAGAAGTGGCAGGACCAGGATTCAACCCAGGAAGGCTGACTCAGAGCCTGTGCCACTGTGCAGGTGTGCCTTTGGTCTGTGGACTCAGTGAGCTGCCCCGAGGGTCCTCCTGCTTGCCCCGGGTGAGCCTGTGATGGACATGTGCAGGGCATGGAGATTGTAGGGCGACTCCCAGGGGCGGGTAGGGATGTGCTTGGTCTACTGAGATGGCTGCTTTGTGTGCTTTCCTCCTTTGGGTGGGAGTGCAGAGGGCTTCCCTGCCCTGTGAGGCAGCCCAGGGCTGCATGGCATCCCAGGTCCAGTGCTCAACTGCTTCTGGGTTATAAATTAATTCAAATTTTAAAAAAAGATCAGGGATTTAGCTCAGTTGCATAAGAGCTTGCTTGGCAAGGGCAAAGTCATGAGATCGATCCCTGGTACCAAAAAAAAAAAATTAATTCAAATGTCCATGTGTCTGACTTTGGCACAGCTCAGACAGTGTCATGATCAGGTAGGTCCTGACATCTCACAGCTTCCTCAGACAGGAAGGGTCAGAACTGGCTGGGTGTAGGAGGGCAGTGGTGTGATGTGATGTGATATGATATGATGTGAGAAGCAGCAAGGAGCCTCTCAGTCCTAACAGTCCCCAAATGTCCCCCAGAATATGATTGTCTTTAGAGACATGTACCTGTCTGCTTAATTTAGGGTGAGCTAGTACTTCTGGAAGAAGCAGCAAGATCACTGACTGAGCTACTTCATTCTCCTGCAACCTTCAGTTGGTCCTTGTTAGGAAGCAGTGCCCTGAAAGAATGGGCAACGGAGCAGATAGGCTTGAGTAGGGGCTAGGAGGGCTGTACATCTGTCTACAGAGTAACAAGGCACTCTGCTGGGCTCCAGCTGTGCAGGAAGAGGTGGGAGGTGAAGTCTTTTATAGTGCTCATTGTCACCTGTCTATGGACACTCAAGTTGATGAGGTACTTGGCCATCCCAGAGGGGCAAAAAGTTGAAAATATACTTCAAAACCAACCAACCAATCAATCAATAAATCGAAGATACAAGTGGTATCTCTAAAGCACTAGGTGATTTCTCTATACAGAGCACATTTAAACTCATACCTTCAGAGCAGTCAGAGTACCTGTGTTGGGGGCACCATTATAATGTAGAAATACATTCAGGAGACAGTAAACTTATAGATATTTCATGATCAATTAGAGACCTCTGACCAAGTTGCTGTTCTGTTTCTGCTAAATTCAGTTGACTCTGACACTGTCCACCACCCAGCTGCAGATGAGCATTAAGTCAGTAACTGTCTACACCTTAAGGCAACCTGGGCTGAATTGTGCTCCTTCAGTAGAGGCCCTCTCTCTGGAACATTCCGATATTAAGGTAATGTCCTTAACTGTGCTCATTCTGTAAAAGCCTCCTCCCCAGGTTCCTGGAGTGTTTCTATTGTTTCAAGACTAGCCTGTCTGTCAATATATGATTCAATGTATGTAACTAATCATATAATGTTTGGTCACTTGCTTTGTACGTCCCACTTCTAATCCTATATAGACTAAACTCCTTCTTGATTCAGGGTAGTTTCCTGGGAGGAATTATCCCTGCAACAGTCTACTGGCCTGCAATCCAATAGTCTGCTGGTGTAAAGAGTAAATGCTGCCTTCTTATCTCCTTGGTATAAAGAGTCTTCCTTTTGGTTTGGATTGGCATGGCTTAGCTTGGGAAATTCCCCACAACACCTCATGCCACATGAAGTGAGAACAGGGTTACGGGACTCTGCCTCTAAACATTGCATCATGGAGGCTTCCTGTTGCTTAGCTTCTCGCTGCCTAGCTCTCTTCTCTCTTCACCCTCTTCCTCTGCTGCCTTGTATCCCTTTGCTGCTCCTCACCTGGCCTTGGACTCACTTTCCTTTATGCCAAGAACCTAGCTTTTTCCTATGGCTCAATTCCCGTAGTTTAACAAAAGCTTTTCTGTAGCGCCTTGTTCCTTGGAAGAAAGTCCCCTTAATTATTAGGAATGAGGACACATAAACAATGAAACAGACAGTGGTGACTGAAATATGAATTTTATGTGAAAACACTGAAGACTTTTAGGTTGTTTGATTTGGAAGAAAAATACCTCAAGGTTGCGTTTTTATTCAGACACTTCCATGTCCTCAACTGTTAGAACAACTTCACTGAAAAGCATTTTAAAGGCAAATGTTAGAAAAAAATTTTACATTTAAAAGCTTTCGTTCAGCCTCTTTTGAAAAGCAGGGTTAGCCTTTGGTTTAGAAATGTCACTGCCTACTAAGTTCTTTGTGGGGGGGGGGAGAAAATTGAATGTTTTATTTAAACAAGTCATTAACAGTCAATGCTTATTTGAAAAGGCCTGCTTAGGCGGCAGATAAAAGCTTCCAATCACTTAGAATATCACTGGAGTGGGGCTGGGCAAGATGTGCTGATGCAAGTCTTGGACCTTTAAGGGAGAAGCCTCTCCACAACAGCCTGGTGCTGATGTGGGCAGCAGAGCTGCACTGCATTGTGAGCCGTCCTGCAGGCTGCACACCAGGAGATAGGCAGGGAGGAGCACAAAGCACACTTTATGGCAGGCTCGCCTTTGAATTTTCCATTTTAGTACTGGCAAGTGCTTATGAATGAAGATTAACCATTTTTGCATAAAGTGCCAAACCATCTCCCCACAGCAGCAGAATGCAAATGGGAGCAAAAGAGCAAAGGACAGCGAAAATAAATGTGGCAGCTTTCAGGTGGTGTGGGCTCAGGGGGAGATGCATGGCAAGCTTTATTAGCATTCATCTATGGCATGAGTTTTCTATTTAATTTGAAATTATTTGATTTCATAGGTCTCTTACGGCTTGAGAATATAAATAAACGCCTTTTTCTACAAGTGACTCGACACTGGCTCCTATAAAGATCTGTTTTGATTGCTAGATTTTAAAGCAAACATGTGTTTCCATAGAGATGTGGGTGACCTGGACCTGGTACAAGCACCCACTTGTATCAGCAATTCAATTATGCTCACTTCTTTCAAGATGAAGTGATGGGAGCTCGTCTTTAAGATGTACCCCTCCCCAGAGATGCCCACAGAAGGGAAAGTGGCCAGGGTTGCATGAAGCAGAGCAGAAGAGACCCCAGAACCTAAAGTGAACCCTGGCAGGTAGTTTCCCCACAGATCACACTGCTTTGCCCCCAGCCTCAGCAGATCCCAAATCTCAGAGGGGTCATACAATAGTCTTCACACAGCTCTGCATACCTCACAGTACCGAGAATCTCAATGCAAAACACAAATGCTGAAAAGAACCAGCATGCCTTTCTTTTCTTTTTTTTTTCTTCCCCCAACTCTTCAGCTAGCTATGGGAAATTTCTGTGGAGGAGGCCATACTTTTCCTTATTATTCGACAAACATTCATTCAACACTGATGATGGCCAGGCTCCATGGGGATGCTGGTCATGGTTAAAGCACAACTGAGCTCTTACTGTACACCCAGCACTTCTCTGAGCACTTTCTGTGTATTTCCACACATTAACACACTGGGTTCTCATGCCAGGGCTATGGAGCATGGATTTGTGTTCTTTTGTTCCCATTTCATAGAAGAAGAAGCCAAAGCATGGAGAAGGGACAAACACATCACACAGCTACTAAGCTGCTGTGCTAAGACCAGAACTCAGATTGTCTTGGCTCCAAGTTCCTGGCACTCATTCAGCTTACAGATCAATGATGGAGAAAGACACACTCACAGAAACACACAAAAGCTAGATGAGGAGAAAGGGCGGGGAGGGGAATGGGGAGGAAGAAGAAAGGAACTCTACTGTGCACAAAGGAGTTGGGTCGGGACTGGCCAGGCTCTGGGGGAGCAGCACCGTGGCCTGGCTGGCAGAGGTCTCCGCCCAGGCAGGGTTTGGGGCAGGCTGCAGTTAAGAGGGCTGGGGCTGGGTTTTGTCAGATGTTTTAGAGTATCTTCTCAGGACAACACTGCATTGTTGTTGCAGGCAGCTGAGCCAGTTAGAAATATTCTAGGCAGTCAGACAGGGCTAGGCCCTCGAAGAAGCTGGCACAGAGGACCAGATGTCTGATGACCTTGGAGGAGACACACACACCTCTTGCTGTGGGCCAGATCTGGAACCACTATCCCATCCCTCACAACCCCAAGAATGCCCGCTTTCTACATGACTTGCTTTCCCATTTGTCCCTAATCAATTTTACCTGAATAATTGATCTTATTGTCCCATCTTAGCCCATCTGCCTTGTGAGTTCCCAGTCTTCCCCCACCTTTAACCCATGGTTTTACTCTATAAAAGTCTCAGGAAAAGACAGAGTCCTGGGCAACCCACTTAGGACCCCCTTCTGTCTCTCTTCAGATAGAAGCTTTCTCTCAATAAATATATTTTACTCTTCATCTCCTTGTTCCTAAAATTCATTCTTTGATTTTAGAGAACACGAACCCATGGACATAGTAGCTCAGGAATTTCATTCCCCTGTGTCATTGTCATCTCCCAAGAAAACAGCTTGTGGCTATGCAGCATGACTCTGGGCTGCCCAAGAGAACCCTGAGCAAACCTGACAAGGAAGCCTGTGCCTTTATAGCTGGCTCTTGGAGGCCTGCTTCTCACTGGATAAACACTTGGCTCGGGAACCCAAAGTCTCTTCAGAGTATATTCCAACTTCAACAAAACCACAACAGTCCCTCTCATTGTCAGAATTCTCTTAGTACACATTTGATGGCTTTCTCAAAACGGCAGAGAAAGTCAGGTTCTTCCTACTTCCTGGAAATGTCCTGGCCACTGGCTGATAAGAGCACATGATAACCATTTTGACTACACAGGTAAAAGTAGAAAGAAATGCAGGGAGATAAGGCAGAGGGGTAGGGCCTGGACCTGTCCCTTCCCTTAGGGCTCCCCAACAGCAACCTTCTCTCACTGTGCAGGGTTTCCTGGTGTCCCAAGCTGAGGCTCTTACAATAGTTCACAGCTGCTGGCTTCAAGCCCCGTTTCCCAACCGGCCACCTTTATTAGCTCTAAGTCACCTCAGGAGTGACACAGATGGAGCCAGAAACTTGGGTTGTGGCTGAGTAATCAATCAGTGAGCTGGTAAGCTGATGCCACCGGTTTGAGGCCTCACCTTCAGAGAAACTGACTGCTTCCTTCTGTACAACTCCTAGGTTTGCCTTCAGGTTGGCGTCAGCGATTGCTCAGCAGTCTGCTCCTCTAACTTGGGGAGGGGCAGCTGTAAGACTGAGCCTGCAACCTTCGCACTGAAACCCCCCCCCACCCCCCCACCCCCCGCTGGAGACATCACAGTAGGGGACAGCATTGTCACCCCAAAGGTCTGTTTCTGGTGTGACTGCCTGCTAAAGGCTCTGCATCTTCTGGGCAGCACCAGCCCTACCATCAGTCAGCAAACATTGCTGGCATGCTCTCCTGAACTGCTCTCCCTGTTGTGGAACCTATTCTTGGTTCTAGATGCAAGAGGAAGTATCTGTTGGCTGACTGTGCAGTCAGTGCAAAATCTACTACCATGTTCAGGGTGAACATCCTGTGAGGGTCATGCTGCCCAGAGAAGGAATGTCACTCCACACTGAAGGATGTCCTCACCAGGGAAAGAACAATGTGAAGGGAACCATGTGCAGGGGCCTAGTGGAGAAGGGCTTTTAACTGCCTACCCTGCTTAACCTACACAAGCCAGTCCTACATCGCTTTGCTACTTTGATCTTCTAGGAAACCAAACACTGAATGAACTCTCATTCAGAATGTCACTGGCAGCCCTCAGGCAAAGGCGTGAATACGAAGGGCCTCTGTGACCACTGCAGGGAGGAGGCACAGTCTGTTTCTGCCATGCATAATTGGATACCAAATACATAAATTACACTTGAAGAAGACTGCCAACTCTGCCTGTAACCAGTACTGGGAACTAAACAGGTTATTCTCCATGTCTCCACTTCCTCACCGGGGAAATGGAGCTAAGAATAGTAACTTCCTTATGGGTTGGAAATGCAATCACAATGTACTCATGTCAATAAAGTGCTTACAGGAGTGCCTCGCACATAGCAAGTACTACAAACATGCTATAAAAAGATATAAATAGTCCCCACAACCTGTGTGGCCGAATTCTGGCTGTCCCCGCTTTACAGTAAGATTGAGGCCAAACAGGTCAGGATCATGCATTGAACCAGTGATGCAGCCCAGCTTAAAAAGTGACCTGTGACCCCAGGCTGCCCTCCTGTGACCACACCTTCCCTCCCCACAAGGCTGCCACCCCTGGAGGAGGGCTGGTGCAGTTCCAAGTGGAGGAGGCCAACTGCAGCAGGCTGAGTGTGAACCTTGAGGCTCTGTGTCCAGGGGTTGTTCTCCGTCTTTACGCCTCCAGCAACCAGCAGATGCAAACTCATAGCCAAGGTACCCCACACACAGGCATGCCAGCCTGAGGTCTCTGCCCTGGCTGCCAGATGTGAACCTTGCTTAGTGAGCAAGTTCAGACTGAAATGCTTATCTCCAGAGGACAATAAACAGCATCACACAAAGAAGACAAAGTCCAAGGGAGGTCCTGGAGCTAGTGATGGGACCATCTGAAGTGTAACAAGTCTCCTTCCATACATTCCCATTTTGGGTAATTGTATCAAAGTGAATAAAAGTATTCATATCATTTTAATATCCTTGGAGTTTATTCTAATGGAATCACATTTAATAAAAATTCATTTTGGTCATTTTTGATGTGTTCAAAATTCTAGAGGTCATATTTACTATTTAGCAATTTTTCTTTCAGTTTTCCACTGTAATAAAAATAGATATTTGTCACTTGAAATATGCTTAATGGAAAAATCAGTAATCACTTTTAAAAGTGCTGTGAGTATACAAGATGTTAATAGATTTAACAAAAAGAATCCTTTCCTCTTAAAAGGTTACTTCTGATAAATTCCATTTTGCTTTTCTCCTTTCCAAAGTACTGAATACAAAGCCCATGACAAGCTAAGTGCTCCACAAAGACAGATGCAGCAAGAGGAATAAATGTCTTGTCATTTCATTCTTCCTTTCTTGGTTACAATGAGTTTGTAATAATTTATTTATCAGTTTTCAATACCTTGTGCTACCTTATCGCTTTCAATGCCACTATTAGAATCAGCACTGTCAAATGCTATTCCAACCACATCACTTTACAACCCTTGGATGGACAGGGAGTGGCCCTATTCCTACTCCACCTGACTCTGTCATTATTAGAGTCAAAGCTAAACCACACACACCATCTCCCTCCACATCGTTCCCACCAGGTCCCCAACCCATTCAACAAGGAAACTTTGCCAACATCCTCCACTCACTTTTCTTTCTTAGCACACAGCTTTGAACAGAGGCTACCAAGTTACAGACAAGTCTTTTAGTTCCTCTCCACCAAAGTCTACACTGTCCAAATAAGACTGAAGTTCACCTTTTCAATGGACTATGAAAAAAAAATTCTCCCAATGCAAACACATGTGACCATTAACCTTACCATCACACACGCATGTAACTTCAGCACAGATACTGATGTTGGATGCTAGTGATCCCCATATGCACTCTGAAAACTTTCTCATAGCCTGCCTCTTGTACCCCATTAGATTCTGGCATAAAAGTCCAGGAAGCAGATATCATCTCCTGATTACTTTGCACTGCCTTATGGCTCAACTCACACTGGGGGAAATTCACAAAGTGGCACATGCTTATGATGGTCTATCAGGCTTAGCAATATGTAGTTTAATCTCTTCCAAATCATTTTTCTAAAGATTGAGTGAATGAGAGCAGTTCTTGGTACAGTAGCTACAACACTGTACAAGCCACACAACTAAATATAATACCATGTATTATTTCCCATTGGAAGACTTTCTGTTAGTCATCCAATCTACAGTAAAGCAATTTTGAGGTGTGTAAATATGCTACGTTTTGATTGCCTGTTTGATGAAATAGATCCATCTCCCATAGCCTTGATTTCATTTGTATGCAATCTTGGCAGATTTACAGTTACAGGCAATCAAGGTTGTCTGCTTTTTTTACTAATGCTAACAATTTCATTGTCCAGATGTGGAACATAGTCTTTGAGACTGTGCCCCATGGGCCCCACGATGTATGTGGAGGGTGGCTATCTGGATGTGTGTGTCCCTAGGGGATGCAGGATATTACTGAGGGAAAGGTGTATATGGTGGGGCATGGAGCTGTCAGTATCAAAAGAAACAGGAATGTAACAGAATAGGCAACAAATCATTCTGAACTGACTCCAACTGCTGGAGTGGTAAGATGGGCTTAATTTCTGTGGCTTTAACCTCAGAGAACTTCAGGGTGGAGGTGTCCTTTGTATTGGTCATGAGAATAGTATTTCTGGTGAGAGGAAGGGCAAAAGTGAAACCTCTCTGGGAAAAGCAAGTAAGTTGTAAGTGAAGCCAGAGGGAACCTGCTTAGTGTCCAGATGTCAAGGAAGTATCTATTGGGGCTCCATAAACTGTCTCGTTAAATGCAATGTGTTCTGTGCTCTGCAGTGCAGCACAATCTAAGCAAGGGCTCTTGCAGATATCCGAGATTGGAGGCAGGGAGCAGTGGATGGCATAGAAGGCAGCATGGGAGAAAGTGCTGGATAACATGGTCTCTGTTGCTACGTCGTCTAGCTTGTGAGGAGGAACCAAGGTAGGCCTTGTCTCATTGGTTCCTTTTTTTTTTTTTTTTTAAGTGAACAGGAAAGTTCCTTTTCATTCTTACCCTGCTTAATTCTCCCTTTGGGCTTCGGTGCAGCATTTCTGGGTACATAGTTCTGAGCCTGAACCTTATCCATTGCCTCTATTATCACTGAAAAGCTAAATTGAAAACTAGATCATTTCTTAAATAATTTCAATTTGATGCAACTTATCCTTTTTGTTCCTTAAGTTTTACAAAAATATATGCTTTAATCTGATTAATAGTACAGGGTTCAAAAACCAAATAAAAGCTATCTTGCTGCATTTCACTTAAGTCCACAAAGCAACTCTGAAACTACAATTAGGGTTTCAATTGATTTTATTTTTACATGGTTTTACCTTGGCAGATGACCAATAGCTAATACGTAATCTACAAAGCTCAGTCTTGACAAAAACGAAACAAACAAAACAACAACAACAAAAAAACAGACCCTGAAAAGATATTCTTGTTTTACTAAATGCTTCTCTTGAAAATATGGTCAGTCATTCAGAGTAGATACGCATGTGGATTAATTTTTGAAGACATTTTTCATCTCTACTCTGAATGACTGACTACCACCCAGATGTAACTTGCTTTCATCTCTGACTTCAAGCTTTAAACTGTACCGACTAGACAGCCTGGGACCATTCTAGATGCTTCATGGGAGTCTCCTCTTAGATGTGCCAATCAGTTTAAATGAAGAGAATGTCCCATAGGAAATAGACCCTAGGTCGAGGACTAAATTATCAAAACCAAAATAGGTACTAATCTGTTGGCCATTAATGTATGTGAGTAGAGTGAAAGAATCAACTCATAGGGAAGAAATGAAGCCCATGGCAACAATCCCAACTTATCATTTACAAGATATTACTGTTGACTGACAGCCAATCCCAGTATGCTCATGAATTTCCTATCATCACAACAAAATGTTTCCTTTTGCAAATGAGAAAAATGAGGCTCTAGAAGCATAAGGAACTTGCCAAAGACACATGATGAGAAAGTGTCAGGGCATGCACTTGTACATGGGTCTCCCCATTCTTTATTATACATTAAAATTTCACAGACGTGTGCCAAATACCAGTCAGAAGATTATAAACGAAACAGGGAGCCTAACCTTTAGAACTTTGATTCTGAAGTGAGTTAAAGGACACACACAGGGAATACAAGCCCATGGAAACCATTAGGTGAGTCCAATGCCATTAGAACGTGTGGAGTTGGAGGTTGGTGGGGGGCCAAGGACTAAGATTAATAGGACTGAGAAGCTTCCAGGTCACCGTCAGATCTCAGCTGATCCCTGGATTAGCCAGGTAGAGCAGTACGGTGAGGAAAGAAAACAGGAAAGAGGAAAGGGGAAGAATATAACTGTAGGAAAGAAACATCCTAAGGGAAAGACGTAAGGGATCTGTATTAAAATCCTGCTGCCCCGAGTCTACCCCCGCAGAGTGCAGTCAGCGCTGAGTGCACCGAGTGCAATGGGTGTACTCTGAAGACTGAAGCCGGGCTGGGGACTGCAGCCCGGATGAGAGGTCCTGCTTCTCAGCCAGCCCTCTGCAGCCAGGCAGCAGATGGGCTGCTGTCCTGGCTGGACCTGCACAGTTGCCGGGGTCCTGGCTATGAAGGAGTAATAAGATCTTTCTACTTCGTAGTGGTGATGTGTGAATACTTCCCTTCCTCGCCAGCAGAGGCAAGTAATAGTATCTATTCCAGAGTGACGCTGTGAGGAATAAAAGACAACATGCAAACCCACACAGCATTAGTGTTTGGGTGTTAGGAATACAATTCCATTGGTTTCTTTTCCTGGGATGGTGTAAAAGCTGTAAAAATCTGACCAACAAAACAGACAGAAAAATGCATGACCTTCACCTTTACAAAGGCTCTACTTGGATGATTCTACTCAGATGACCACAAGTGAGTCAATGAATGTCAGATTGTGCAGATTCTCCTTTTCAGAGAGATCTTCTTAGTTACAAAACAAAACAAAATAAAATGAAACAAAACCACAACTTCTCTAAGTTAAGAAAAGGAAATGATATGCTGAGTTTACCTTTCTATCCAACCAGGTTGACCAAGTGCCTTGCTCTGGAAGGCAGGCCTCTCCAGCTCACTTGGGAGCCTGGGGTTGGGCCCTTGCTCCTTCCTTCTGGGACTTCCCCCTCAACTTCTCTACATCCCCTCAAGTCTCCAGACACTTTTCCTATTGGGGTGATGAGGATCAGAGCTGAAGACGAATGGCTTGGGAAAGGCCTATGAGTGGGTGGTACATGGGAGGCACCAGAAGGTCACTCCCATCACGAGGTGGCCATGGGTGAAATGTAAAATCAATACATAGTGAGAAGACACAAAGAGAAGAGAAGGCCAGTATGAGACTTAACTACCATCCCTGACACAGTCAAAGAACTCTAGAAGCAGCCTGAATGTGGGACCCATCCACTGCACACTCTCTGGGACAGACTCCTCCTAAGCTACTCTATCAATGCTGGAGTTTTCCCGCTGACCAGGGTGGAAATGCGGTGTGTTCATTTTTTAGTGTACTATAACACATTAGCTCAATCCCACACATTTGTTTACAATCTTTCTGCTCTGTAGGTGAGCAATCCTTGGAAGACAGTCTGCTCCTGTCCTCTAGGTTCCAGAGGCTGCCCTTGGACCATGGTCCAGGTCCCCTCTTTCTTCCATCTTCAAAGCCAGCAAGGTGAGGTGCCATTATCATATCATTTCTACTTCAGATGTTAAAATCTTAGCATATGTTGTATCAAATAAATGACCAACTGAGAACATATTTTAATTGTAATTTTTATATACCCTGTACATTTAAATTAACCCAATACTTACGTAGAGCTATATATATATATATATATATATATATATATATACATACATATAATATAATATACATACACATTTTTCCTGGCTAAAATAATGCATGTCCTTGATCTAATTCTGCATTTTTTTAAAAAAAATTACTGTTCCCAATACAAATCAGGGGCAAAAATCAGATTTTAGCAGTTTAAACAGACAAAAATCAGTGTGACTGTCAAAATGCAGGTTGGTCTTATCAGGTTGAGATGAAAGCCAAGGTTCCAAATGAAAGAGATGAATGTAGACACTAACAGGAAGGAGCATTTGGCTAGTGGAGTAAACAAACGCAGGTCCCAGATGGAGCATGAGCAGCTTTGTGACCAGCAGTGTCTGCCTGTGGTTATTTTCCTAAGCAGACATTCTTAAAGCAATGCAGAGTTTACAATGTGGGGACAGCAGTAGTACAATTACAACGTGGCTCAGGCACATTCATCCACTAGCATTTAAAAAGCTTCACTTTTGCCCTCACAGGCTCAAGTCTACGTTCCTGCTGCTTTCTTGGAAGTGCAGCAGTGACTTTGGGGGTAATGGGAGGATCTGGATGGAGGGACAGCAAGGCTTCTATTGATTCAAATCACAGAACTCAGAGGTGGTCAACTTGGCTTCATATGGAATCTATTAAGTCTCAAAACTTCACCAAAACAATTTACTTTGATCCAACTGCTCAGCAGCTGAAGATAACCTTGGGATTATGCTTCAGCTTTTCAGGAGCATGGTACATCTTATTACAGGACTGGGGGCCAAAGATGCACAGGGCTGCTGTGCCATGCTTGCATGGCAGAGCAGCCTCTCCTACTTTCCACCCTGAAGCGATTCCTACTCTGCTCTTAGGACCCCTAACTGAAATCTGGGTGGAGCATGCTTCCCAGGCCGACTTTCCAAAGACAACTGTGCCACCCAAATCAACTTTTTCATTCAACCTGGGCACAAAATCGCCCAGCTCAAGGTGGTAGTGTCTACCCTCCCTGCCATTTGCTGTCTGTGCAACAACTGGTCAATGGGATATGAAGGGACTTTTAAAGAAGGTGTGTGCCTCCTACTTCCTTTTGTTCCCTTCCTGCCTGTATAGTGAGACAAGATCTTAAAGAAGTATCTATACAGTGAGGGCAGCTGGACAACAGGACAGGGCACCTGTCCCAGCCCCCATGAAGCTCCCCTGCCACCTCTGTGCTCAGACTCCCAGGGCAAAAATACAGACTTTTACATTTTTAAGCTGCCACTCTTTGCTTTCTATCAGTTACAAAATCAATATCCTAATATTTAATATAAAAATTTCCCACACTGACCCCCCCCAAAATTATCAGTTCTTGTATCATTTGACTATCTTCAAGATCTATGTATAAATGTTTTAATGGCCTGAAGAAATTAGGATGAACAGGTAAAGAATTGATTTTGAATTAACATTATAATCTTTTAAAAAGCTGAAATATAGGGTTAAACAGAGAAGGCATGGAAAGCATCACACAAACCCTTTTTCTAGTTTCCACAGTGATTGCAGGAATTTTGCATATGTAAGATAGCTGTATGATGGCATAGAATGGGCTTACTCAGTCATAAATCAACTTGATGTCATTGTATCAGGTGAGGATGGTGAGGAACTGCTCCTTCCCCAGTGGAAAGAAAACCATTTAAAACTGATGTGAGAAAGCTTTGATGATTTAGAAAAAGCACCCGCGTTAGCTTTCTGTTGCTGTGGTAATATACTTGACATAAACAACTTTTTTCTTTTTTTATACTAGGAATTGAACTCAGGACCTTGCACTTGCCAGGAAGACACTTATGCCACTGAGCTATATCCTTGGCCCCTTGACATAAATATCTTAGAGGATGAAGGTTTATTTGGGCCACAGCTCACAGGTTTCAGCCCATTGTGTTAAGCTTGCAGTGGGGCAGAACCATGCAAAGGTATGGCAGAGGACAGCTACTCAACTCACGGAACAGGAAGCAGAGAGGGTGCCAGAGAGGGTGACAGGTGACACTCTTATGATCCACTCCTTTCAACTCCTGTCTCCATCACCACCCAATAAGCCCATCAGATTAGGGTCTCGCCTGTGGATTCCCTACTGAAGGTGGAGCCCTCATTATCCAGTCCCTTCCCCAAAGCCCAAAGGCAGACACACCTTCAATATATTGAGTCCTTTGGGAGACACTCTGGATCCCACCTACAATGCCTTTTTCCCTCTTCCTCTCCTATCCTTATTTTTCTATCTCCACTGAATCAGTTTCTATTCACCAGCACAAACTTTTTTCTTTGTTTCACAGGACCACATTTTCCATCCTACAATGCACCAAATTCCGTTAACATTTCATGGCAGGACCAATGTGTGTATGTGACTAGGTGTGTGTGTATGTGTGGTGGGCAGCAGGGGCGCAGCTAGGAAAGGGGTTTCCCTATGTACCCATTTTTAATTACAGACAGACAAGTGTGCATGTGGGCATACACGCACTCAGTTTCTACTCCACTGCAGTGCAAATGAACTCAGAGAGAGGGGCCATCACATAGCAGCAAGCCTCAGGCCTAGAGGAGACAGGCAATTTTACTGTCCTGTCAACAGCTTGTAGTGCTTTGCAAGTTCTTGCGGGAACAGAGAAGAGCTTTTTAGAAAGATACACTTTAAAGAACAGAAAAATTTATTAGGGGGGTGATAAAAGCCAAAATAGCAGTGGTTTCTTTATTAGGAAGAAACCTCTATTACTGAGACACTATAGCCCCTGCGCTCTGCTTCCCCTTCCCAAGGAGAAATAGCTTATCTCATAGGCCTACCTGAAAGTCAAGGGTACTCCACTTACTGCACCCCAAGAGATACATACTTGTAGGACCCTTCCTGCTGCAAACAGAGCCCTTCTCACCTGCCTGGCCTTGCCGCAGGACAGGATATGCAGAAAAGAGGTGCAAACTCCCTTTGATTCAATTGGGGCTGTCTAATGTGGGAGCTAAGTGTTAACAAATCATCTGGGCCCTGATCTAAGGCAATATCTTCCAGTGAGCTTCTCCCAGAAATAAGCAGACATTTTGATCTTCTCTTGCCTGCCTTCTTCATCTCTCCATGCTGCCTGGCATGTTGTCAGGGATCAATAAATATTTTTTAAATGAGAGAATCAATAGACTTGGGTGGGGCAGTTTGATGACCTCCCGAAACCCCAATGAAATTGTTCTGACTTTGAAGCTCTTTATGTTTTTTGATCATTCATTCCAATAAAAATAGTGCTTGCACATTGGTACATACACACACACTCCACTGTCCTTCAGTATCAGAGGGTATTCTGTTCCAAGGTCCCCTCCCCCCAACTGTAAACCACAATTTATGGATGCTCAAGTCCCTTACATAAAATGGTCCAGTATTTGCATATAACCTGTACACGTCCTCCTGTATGTATTAAACCTTTTAACACTACCCAAAACAAGTACAGTGTGAACAGTATATAAATAGTGCTACACTACTGTTTAGGGAATAATGACCAGAGAAAAGAGTGCACATGTTCAGGATAGCTTTTTCTCTATTTTTAGTTCACAGTTGATTAAATCCATGGATGTGGAATCTACAGACAAGAGGGCCAAATATATGTGTTACTTATTTTTAAATGTCACACGTGTGCTTCTGTATTAATATATCATGTACATTATAGAAAGTTGAAGAGATATGAAAATGTGTCAGTGTAACTTCCAGTACACTCTACCTACAGCCTAGGAGTTTATGTTGAGTACTCCTCTCTGGTGTCCATGGGTCTAGACCCTAAATTCTGCAAAGTTCAGCAAAGAAGCATTTGGGATTTGGAGCTGACCAGTCAGTCAAGGCACTAGAGATCTGTCCTACGGTCTCAACCTCCTTACCATGAACTGTGAAATGACTCAACTGAATGGCAGAAACTCAGTGTACATGCATGGAGGTGAACTAGAAGGAGGTGAGGACTGAGCTAACTGTCACCAAATGGGCAGGAGTTACAGAGCAAGATGGAAAAGGAGAGGAATTCCTAGATCAGATTTATTCCCAGATCAAACTTATCCTGGAAACACAGAGACTGGCTTTCAATGTATGGACTTGAGTACATACATACTGTAGGACAATGGTACTGAAGAAAAGAGAGAAGAAAGTGACCCTGGATCATAAATTTGAGACAGAGAAATCTGGAATGGATTTGCTGTAGAACAAAACACAGAGCCACAGGACACTATGAAGACATAAAGAAAATCATATCAGTGCTTTGTTTGGATTAGATTGAGGTTAAGATGCATATTAGATGACAAAACATGGAGTTTGGTTAGAACGGCTCAGGAAAGTATGGAAGAAGAATTTTATAGTCTGACGAGCCTGATAAAAGAGACAGTAGAGAAAAAAGAATGAAGTAAAAGT
Organism: Hydrochoerus hydrochaeris; assembly: GCA_004027455.1. Classification (NCBI taxonomy): domain Eukaryota; kingdom Metazoa; phylum Chordata; class Mammalia; order Rodentia; family Hydrochaeridae; genus Hydrochoerus; species Hydrochoerus hydrochaeris. The sequence continues at coordinate 21,601 of PVLA01012683.1, read as the reverse complement.
CAATTAGAAGGAATATGATCAATCCTTGGTATTCTGTAAGATATGGAGGAAGAGAAGAAATCAAATATGTGTCGAGATGATCCCACCCATCATTTGGAAAATGACCAACTTTGATTGATTTCCTAACATTTTCCTCTCTTTAATTTGTATGGAAAGTAATCCCAGTGTGAACTGATGTTTCTGGGCTCTTACTGCAAAGCTTAGGTCTTACTCAATAGCCCCAAGGAAAAATTCTTAAACATGGAAGATGGACTAAGAACCCAACACATTACTAAGTTTGCTGAAAAATTCAATTTATAAATGGTACTCTGCGTACTAGGGGGGAAAAAAGGGAAGAAAATAACATCTTTGTGTGTATGCGGTAGACAGTTGCTGGTTTTTTGCAGACGAATGAATAACCGGTCAACTACCAAACAATGATCAATAAGGTGTCCATGCACATTTTAAGTGTTTTTCCTACATGAGAACTCCACAGTTTTTACCTAGGAAGGTTTGTTCTAATTTCAGCCAAGTGAATGATACGGGAGATCATGGAAAAAAGAGAAACAAACATCTGCTTCAAGCAGCTCCTGTAACAAGCTATAGGCTGGACCTGTACCTATGCAGTTCACTTTTTGAAAGCTGTATGCTAGATTCCTCAATGACTTATTCTGAAAATGATCTCCAAAGATGGTAAGAAATGACCAAAAATTGCATAAAACTCACTTTCCAAATAGAGTTCTGCAGAAAATATCTGCCATCTGTCCTTCAGGCTATCTTTACTTCTTTCTTTTTAGGCATCTATTATTTAATCCAGACCATAGTTTTTTCTGTCTAGTTGGCTCATGACAATTTCAGAACACGACTCTGTACCAGGAGTGGTTGGCAAGGAACAGGTGCTTGACATCAGGGCATTTCCCTGTTTTGGTGGTTAAGTGACTGGGTGTGCTTGAGTGCCTTCAGCTATAAAGTCAGCCTGACCTGTCCCTGTCATCTCTCATGGATGATGTCTCCAGTGCACTATGAGACAGGTGCTGCTCCTATACATGCATGGATGCTTTAAAATGAACTGCAGAGACTTCAAACCCAGGGCCGTTTCATGGCACCATCCGGATGGTCTCCTTGAATGTAACTGCTCTGAGCCAAGTTACTCGTTGAACTTGTCATTTCATGTAAAATGAGAATAAAGCTTCTCTATTCTCATTATATAAAATGCAACCTGTGCTTTAAACTTTAGCCAAAATGTATTAAAGCATGGAAAAAGCCATTTGATCTGGGTTGGCTTCTCAAATCCTGTTTAAACTAGGAAAAGAGGCATTTAATAAAAATTCATACTGGTTGTATAATTGCTTTCCCCCTCTCTAGGGGTTTCCAAAGGCAGGAATAAATGGTCTTCAATGATCCTAACTACTTACCTGTCTCCAAAGAAAGAGTCAGCTTCCAAATTCCTGCCAATGTTCAGACGGCAGGGAAGCCTTTATCAGCCCACTTAGCCACATATGGTAAGGACTGCAGCAAAAACCATAGTACAATCCCATGGGTACTGCCAGGGAACAGACCCCCAGGAACGCGGCAACCTCTCCACAGGGACGAGCTAGAAAGATGAGCACACTTCCAAGACCCAGGTCCTCAAGTAAAGGTGATGTGACAGAATTCAGTGCACATGAAAGATGCTGGGTGATAGGATGGCTGTAACTGCAGAATTCATCCAGATCCTAGAAAATGAGGCTTCCTAAATTATTTACTAAGGTGCCTTCAGAGTTTAACTTCCTATTAAGTCAGTTGGTAACAAATCTATCATTCACTTGCATAATTCCACTTCTTTTACCATTCTTATTCAGAGCATGATGTCATGGAGTCAGAGAATGGAAACTCTGGGAGGAAAAAAGGGGATAACCCATTTTCCCCTCCTTCTATGCTAAAACACATTAATTCTTAACACATTTTTTTTCTTGGAACCATCTTTACTTTGGCTTTCTGCAAAAGTGAGAATTTTCCCTCAGAAAGTGGCACCAGTTCATGTCTCCTGACATGCCCCTTATATGCTCACTGCCAGTGAGACAATCTGTGTAGGGCCATCATTATGACTGCCATAAGCAGACCAGTATAGAATATCTCTACACAGTTTGTCAGTTTCAGAATTGGGTTATTTAGGCTTTAACCAGAAAGGTAATCACATGAAAACATTTAATGTGCTTGGTTTTCTATCCTAGTAAACTTTGTAGAGACAAAGACCCACCTACAGAGAATAAAGTAATTTAAAGCCACAGACATGAATATACTATGGGTATTGGGTGTAGGCCTATAAACATGAAAATAATTGATAATTTTTTAAATAATTAGATTTATTAATAATTTAACTCACATATAGATATTTCTAAGTTGTGAATTTTATTTCTAAGACAGGGTCTCACTACGCAGTTCAGGCTGGCCTTGAGCTCACATTGTAGCCCAGGCTGGTCTCAAACTCACAAGGATCCTCCTGCCTCAGCCTCCTGAGTGCTGGGATTACAGGTGTGAGCTGCCATGCCTGGCTTCTTAAATTGTGAAATCTTAACATTCAGGAACTGCATGCATTTTGTAGGCAGACCCAATAATCTCAATTTCTGAAGAAACTGAAATACTGAAACAACTGTCCTCGTCTCCTTAAGAGACTTAGTCATTCAATTCTCACCTGGCAGGCCTAGGAACCTTCTGCAATAGCAGAAGGTTGAGGTCACACACCATGTGAGAGTCTTTGAACCACACTCTGCTTGCCAATCATCTGCTAATGTCTGCTTCACTCCTTAAGAAGGCACAGTGAAACTCAAAGGAATGTAGAATGTAAGACAAATTCAATTCAGAATCCAAATTTGCAATTTCAATCCCGCTCAAATATGTCAAGCTTTCTAGTCTCAGTATCACCATCTGGAAAGCAGCTGAAGACAAATGTGTGCAAGTCTTCCCTAAACCGTGGAATGTGAACCGATGCACAGATGTGAGGTGTGTGTGTGTACACACATGTGCATGCGTGTGGTTGCTAGCTTTACCCCTTCATATGGGCATATCCATGAATGGAAGTTTTCCTTATGTGGCTCATAGACATCTGGATTTTAAAAACACACACTGGAACACCAAGTATGTGAGGAAATGGAGTGCAGAAGAATCACGTGGATCAGAGGAATGCTGGGGCGCCTACCTGGTCCTGCCAGGAGCCACCCTGGGCAGACCGCTGGCGTGTCTGCTTTGCCCAGCTTCTTCTTCATTTTAGAAACCACAGCTTTTCCAGAATGGTTGAGTTTTTCCACAGGAAGTTTCCACAGCAGTGCTAGAGGGGCTCTGGCACCTCGAGGACAGACAAGGGGAGGAGTGAAGAGGGGACCGGAAAGGGACGCTGAGAAGGGTGGTGGAGGAAGGGCAGCCTTTTATGTCTGCTGGAGACTTGTTTGTCTGCTTCTTATAAGCCCCAGGATTATACCAATCTCCAACCATACCTTACTACAATTTTTTTAAAAAGTCACTCACAGTCAACATTTCCTAAATGTCACGTTTAGTTAGGAAACACAACCCTGGCAAGGTTCTGCCTTTGTTGCTAAAACCTGGTTTGGTCAGAAACGGCAAATAACTAACATACTCAGTCAATTTTCTCTTCAATTGAAAAGTATTTTCTTGTGCATCCCAGATACTTTAAAATACATCTACGGACAGATAAAGGCTGCTTGTACTTTCTATAAACTGCTGCAAAAAGGACAGTAACAGTAATCCTTAGCAATAACTAGCTTTCCACCTCGGTGAGGTAAGTAGGATGGCTAGACCCATCCTGAGTCCTTCATTTTGGCTGGTTACAGACACGATGCCTGGGCCTGCACTCCCAGGGTCATGGGCTAGAGTCATGCTCCCTCACTGTGCAAAGTGAGGGGCGCTGACACCCTCTAAACTGTGCACAGAGAGCTCCCACTAACATTTTGGTCTTCTGCCAAGCATCTTTTTTTCTTTGGGATAAAAGACAGTCTAAGCTAATGATCCACATTGTTAAAATTATGGGCACAGGCAAATAATTACACATGTTGACTAAGTTTAGGTTTGCTCCAACATGCCTTCCTGAGGCAACTTTTCTCCAAAACCAACTCACTTGGCAAATGTTTAACTTTGTCAAGCCCATTCAGACATCAAGAGTGTATTTCCAATGGACACCACAAGCAAATATGGATTGAGTATCTACAGCAAAGGACCCCTTGGATATTATGGGATCTTCTCTTCTCACTCAAGAGAGACTTGAGTTCTGTCATGAAAATGTAAAAGCTGCAGTTTCCCACAACAATGGCACATATTTCTATTTTAGATTACAGGACAATACTTATAAAAGTCATTGCTCAATGGGAGTTGACTGTTTTCAAAGATACTGTGTCTGAATGGTAAATACTTTCAGGTTGTTTTCCTTTCACTTTTGTTTCAGTGATAACTTAACCTAAGTCAGATTTCCCCCTAAGAGATGGGATATGGTGAGAAAATGGTGGCTAAATTTATTTTATTTTATTTTAATTTTTTTGGTGCTGGGGATCAAACTCATGACCTTGCACTTGCCAGGCAGGCGCTTAAGCCACTGAGCTAAATCCCCGGTCCCTGGTGGCTAAATTTAAAGTTTGAAAATTTTGGTATCACAGCTACTGTGGGTGGAAGATTAAGAAGGATGAGAAGGGGTGAAAATATCCAGGGATCACATCCATTTGTTCTTCCTGTCTTTTGCTTTAGATGCAGTGACTTCATTTGAAAAAATGAGAGATTTATTTTCATAACAGGCAGTAGGAGCAAGGCAGATGTGTGTGGGTTGGTTCTGGCCCTTGATTAGCAGACAAGAATAATACTGCCTTTAAGTTTCACCAAATACATCCATCAAAACACAGACAAGAGACTTCCTCTTGAGTTGTACAATCAAGATCCCAAATTTCAATACAGCGATCATGCTGTTTTAGTGAAGTTTAAATGGGGCCAAATTTCCATCTCCAGAGCGGCGTTCTCAGACGTGGTTAAGAGATTAAATGGACTTTTCATTCCCTATTTTTATTCCTCTAGGTTGGAAAGTCTGAAATCAAAGTATTTGGAAAGTGTTCTGTGCTCTGATCAGAGGCAGCTGGCAGAGGCAGTACAGGATATCGCGAAAGACGCTGTCCTCCAACAGTAGCAAGAGTACCCCAGAAGTGAAGGCTCTGGTGTCCCGTGCTGCACTGCTGCTGTGCAGTGCTTGGCCTCTGGCAGCTGGGCTTCTATGTGGCTCTGCGCGCCAGGGCAGAGTCCCTGGGTGGGTGGCTGTGTGTCAGCGGGATCCCTCCCCTTCATGTTTTCCCTCATACTTGCAGGGTTTTGTGTGCTAATCCTCTTGGAATGTAGTTCTTATCACTGCCTAGAGAAATTCATTACCCTTTTACCTCCTCTGGCCCTTTGGCCCATGATGCTAAGGAATAAGAGAACAATTGTGTGGAAAGCCTGACCAGAATTCAGGTGTGCAGGCGCTGACCTACCTTGCACCCAATTTCTCCTGGACTCAAGAGGGAAGGGGAGGCAGTAAGAATAGTTCTCCCTCCCAGGGTTGAAGGGGAAAAGGGCTTCCAGGAACACAGGCTGAGGCTCCCTGCAATTAAATCCAGCTCTTTTAAAAGCCAGAAGCAGACTCATAGGAGTGTTCTGAGCTCCTCTGTGAAGAGCTGGTGTGACTGATCAATAGTATAGGGAAAAGCACTGAAGCCATTATCTGTGTAAAAGGCAGAAAAATAGAGCTCATGGCCATTTAAAAAACTTCTGCTGGTTATACAGTGGCCTTATACAAAATGTTGCATGTTTCATAAAGAGCTTGAAAAAGCTCATTTTATATCTTTAAGTGCACACCTTTTTGTACGGTCCTTCAGTTGTCAGTTTTGCTCACACATGAAAACAAACTTAGAACAGAAATTCAACAAGCACTTCTCTGTGCCACAACCCATGGGGTAAAGTCACAGCACTGGTGGTCACAGACATGAAAGTGAGAGGTCACTGAAATGGGGAGCCACCTACCCAGAAAGGTGGCCAGCGAGACCACACAGGAAATGTGGACAATGTGCTCAAGGTCCACTGCAAGGTGACAGAAGGTGACCCTGAATGGAGCAACCGTGACCTGGATCACCAATGGACCTTAGATGCCCAGGATTTCCATTCCCTGAAGAAAGATGTCAAGGGCTGGGGACAGAAACCAAAGCCCTTAGAGAGTTCCAGAATCCGATGCTTCCAAATAAAGATGTTCACTGAGGGCCACCTTAGTGAAAGTCTACATTACTGTTAGCTATGCTTTTACATGGCTGAACTGTACTTGTAACAAAATAAAAACTCAACTGATAACTCTCACTACTGGGGGTGGTGGATATAAAAATCTCACTACTCCATCCATCATAGCTTAAGGCTATGTAAATCAGTCAGCAATTTTGAATACTATATTAGAGGTATCCCTTTGGTAACAATTCTGTAGGAATAATGTGGCATTAACTAAAATACATGAGGTGGCAGAGAAAAGTTACTGACAAAGTAGTGTATATTTTCATGGAAAATTTTAGTCTATGGCAAAATAATATATGTGCCACTCATTCAATTTTAATTTTTTAGGATATTGAGAAATGGCTTGACTTCAAACAAATTTAGTGCAAATGTGTTGCTATAGTCACAAAATCTACCATACATCAAGTTTATTCACTTAACAAACTTTAGTTCCTCTGCATTGCTGGTTCTTACACACTTGGAGCAGAGTATCTGAAACCACAAACACTGCCACGATGCCTGACATACCGGGACAGAGGAAATCTTTCCAGTGCCTGCAGACTCCCACCTGTAGGCTTTCCTAAATATGACTGTTAAACCATGCTGTGAAGCTAATTTTTGTTGATAACACCAAACCTGAGAATATGCATTTTTCTGAATGTTCTTGGCAGGGACTGAACATATGGCATAATCTTCACGGATGGAAGAATTGAGATTTCCTTTACCCTGTGTCTACTGCTGAAGACCAAGACCCTTAACAAACAAACAAACAACCCCAAACCTGTGCCCAGTCCTGGTCAGTCACACTAGAAGCCTGTATTAAGAGAGATGAAATTTTAGACAATGTACTCCAAAAAAGGCTATCAGTATTGGGAGAAGGAGATGATAAACATTGTGCTGGCCTCTGCTTCCTTCCCAAACCTGCAAGGATGGTGAGAAAGGAAAAATGGTATAGCTCAAGGGAAAACTAGGAGAGGAGACAATGATGCCTGAGACCTAGCACAACCATGCTGAAAGATGGAGAAGCCCGACAGGAGAGTGAGCCCTCTGTGAGGTCAGAGTTCACAGCTGAAAACACAGGGAGAAGCCAGCTAGGGCCGTCAGAGCACCTGAGAAGGCTCCAATGACAGATCTGGCCCACTCAGAACAGCCAGGCTCCTGTCTATCCCACCTGTGTGGGACACAATGGTTTATCCTGCAGGAAAACAACCTGTGAGGCCCTGTGGAGGGCAGGCAGAGATGCCCTGCGCCAAGGCCTTCAGAGGAGTCTGGACAGGACAGGGAGGCCTTAGGCTCTTTCCATGCACAGTCTACTCAGACCTCTGGCAGGAGATGTGGGTATCATTCTTGGGAAACTGGGTGGCCACAGTAGGAAGACTTTCATGCTGATATCCTGGGGAAGGGAAGGTGGCTTGTAACAAACTGAACTTGTCGAAGGAAATAAATTCCTGTCATCCATTAGCTGGATGAGACTGTCAACTCACAGATGATCAGAAGGAGCAGTTCAGAGGACAGATGATCCAGGGGCTAGCACTGTGACAGTATTTCTCCTGACCTTGGGTTTAGTTCCTGCCTATGTTGTAGATTCTTGATGTGGCCTTTGAGTCATGCTGCTTTACCATGCTGCTTTGTAAGCTGAAGCACTGTGGCTTAGGGACCTGCTACTGGGAAAGGCGAGGCACTCTCTCTGGTCTTTCAATGGCCATCTTCCAGCCAAAGCTCTGCTGATCTCCTGATGTCATTCTTGGACTTGATACCATGACATTATTCTTCCAAAAAGAGGCTTCTTAAGGTGAGCTTGCAACTGAAAAAGCCAAGCGAGGCCCCCAGGGTGTAAGTGATCTCTTGAGCATGTGGCACCACCAGAGGCTATTGGAAGCCACTTGAGGTGGACTTGTGCCTCTGTTATCCACCTTGATGTCTAATTCCACCCAGTCCCCTGGTCCTCAGTCTGTATAGCCAGGCCCTGGCCACTGCAGGATTATTTCCCAGTTCACTCTCCAGCGGTGTTCCTATGGCTTCAAAGGACCAACATGCTTGCTTGGACTCTTAGCTGCAAACTCAGGCAGCAACCTGGAAAGTCAATCCTGGCTTCTTCAAGAAGCTAACTGAAGGCCTTCTGAACACTCTCAGAACCGTAGTCACGCTCACCTACTGTGAATGTTCCAACCTGCATCTGCAGTGAGTCACTTCTGCACACTCACTCAGCCCCACGGGAGAACCCTTCTACACTCAGAACACAAGATTATGCTTACATAACAGCCTGCTGATGTTACTATTTTAAAGCACTACTTTTTCAGGGCTTATCACAAGTTGTTTTAAATATCATTCAGCTCTAACTTGTTACACAACTTTATGTTTAGAAACAATCAGCAAGCTATATTGCTACATCAGCAAGCTATATTGAAAAATATAGTTGCTGTGGGCTTAAAAAAGATTTTTTTTAGTTAACTTTGGATGTAATCCTTTTAAAAGGCCATATGTAGACTGATTAGTAATAAAAAGGGAAATTACATGGCTTATTGTAAGACACCCCCCAAAACTAAAAGAACTATATTTTGTTATCTAATCTGGATTGATGGGGTGGCTTTCAGCCTTCAATTTTACTTACTATAAATAAATACAACAGCTATATCATTGTTTCACATAACTTTACAGAGCAAATGGCCATTTTATGAGATAGATAGAGATGATAATAATTTAGGGAGAAAGCAGCAAATTTAGTGGGCAGATATTTATGGTTTGATCACCCAGAATTCATCCAGCCCTACTTCTAGTCACAAAAGGTTCAAGAGCTGCCTCGTTGGGGGACCAAGAGAAGCTACTTCCAGGCTAGGTCCTACCAGAATGGAGACTATGCCCCAGGAGTAATATAATAGCATCTCAGTTCTGGGTTCAAAGTAGCCCCAACTAGGCCATTCGGCCAAGGACAAGCTAGGACAGTCTCTGTGTTACTAGGAATGAGATTCTTGTTGGTTTGAATGAAGCATTTGAAGAGAGCTCCATGTGGTCCTGGGCCACTTCATGATCACATGGAGCTCCAAAAGGAGACAACAAAGAGGTGATGATCAAGGCATGCATAACCCTGCCAACTCCTGTAGAGGTCTCTGGAAATCTCACCTGAGGATCATTGTACCAGTCTCTCTGACCTATAAGGGAGGCTCAAGACACTGCCCCTGCAGCTAAAAATCAAGGTGTGTTACTAAAGGGGAGGCAGGAATGGGTACTGAGCCAGAAGGCAGCAGAATTTATTTGCCTAGGCCTCTTTTGGTTGGTTTCTGTGCTTATCACAGAAAATAGTCAGACATCTGACATATGTGAAGAGGAACGACGCACTCCTGTTTCAGAGTCTATAAATTACATAGCCCGTGAAAATCCATATTTGATTTGTAAGATACTTCATTAGTCAACAATCTTTTGTTTTCTAGTAGCTTCATCTCAAATTATTACTCAATTTAAAAATATTGTCTCTACAATTAAAAATGTAGTGTCTAGAAGCATGTACAACAATCCAATTTTGCATATTCAATTTAGACACTGAATAAAATGTTGCTAAAATGTTAAAAATCCTAATTTCTTATAAGAATAAATCAAAGTACATTTTTACAAGGGTATTGTCTCTCTAGGCAGGAATCTTTATGTTTCAAATTATGTCTTAGACTTTCACTGGCTAGGTTAGAAATGATAACAAATATAGCAATGTTTGAATTGACATTTAATGCCCAGGGGATAACTTTAAAAATTGGAGAATAATGGAAGCAGCTGCTTTTAGAAATATTTTTCACTAGTCACAAAGGTACATAATATATTAAAGGGTAGAGAGAATGCCAAAATGTGCTTCTCTCTGAAATTATTCAGTGTGGCATGAAAAAAAAAAAAAAAACAAGAGAACAATGATCTATGGGCCCAGAGAAGTGTGTGGCAGGGGCCTCCTAGGAAAGAGCGGTCAACAGGTGCTACATCTGTAATCTCAGTTACAGAGGGGAAAACAATTGGACCTTGAAGGTCACAGCCACATCATTTGAGGCCTAGGAGGAAGCCCACAAGCCACCACATTGAACCCTCTCACCTCCCTAGGCCTAACAGGTTGGGTCTTCTCTCCAACGGCTCACAAGAAGAAGGTCAAAACATGAATTTCCTGAACTGTAGAGCAGTGCTCCTTCTACGAGTATCTGTTCAGAAACTGTGTCCAGTAATCTACTTCACCTACATGCACCATGGAGCCATTATAAAATTACAGGTTTATGGGTGGAAGAAATGGGTTTCCTACCATGACCTGTGCTGTGGAGGTTAATGAGGAAAACTGGACAGCATTTTGCCTTGCTGAGCTCAAGGTCCTGTGGTATAGACAGACAAAACTCCCTTGATACAAAGAGGCTGAGAGCTGGGGCTAACATCTGGGGTATTTTATTTCTAGTGGGAGTGAATTCTTGGTTACAATTTGCCTCAATTGCTTCTCAGCCAGACTTCACTGAGCAGTTCCCATCTGTGTAGTCCTTACCATACGCACCCTAGCAAGAGATGGGGAGCTGGGGCTTTCGACCCTCTCTCTTCAAAGGAGCAGAGATCAAGGGAAATGTTTCAGGGTGGGTTCCTGTGAGCACACTGCAAATAACACAATGAGTCCTTCTTATCAGTGGCTTGTAAACAGAGAAAGGCAGGGCAGTTCCTGGTTGACCCATGAAGTACAGGCCAGGGACCAGGAATAGGAAGAAACCTCAGTGCTGATCTAATCAATACAGTCCTTTCATTTAGGTGGGAGATCTGGAAGAAAGTTAATAATCTGCTAAATCCTGTGTACCGAAGAGCAGTCACCATTTTCAAAATGGTGATATACAAGTCAGCTGAACTATGTTTACAAACAGATTCAGCTAAAATTCATGATGGGAAGTCTCTCAGTTACCCAGAGTCAGTCTCTTTCATATGCTTTGACTCACAAATTTTCCTTTTAATTTAAAAATAACCTAGTTTGTTTCTTTCTCATTCTTATTAAGAAAGCAGTATATGCTCAGAATAAGTAAATTAAAAGAAATGGATAAAATGCAAGAGCATTCTAAATTCATAATCTTACTACCCATTAGACTCTTAATTATAATTCCACTCTAAGAATAAGTTATATACTAGTAAAAATGTAGCTTTACTGCTTGTATTTTTTTTGTAATCACTTAGCATAATATAAACATCTTTTCATTAATATTTATCTATAATATCATCTGAACACTGTATGACTGCAACATAATATATAATAAATTTGTAACTGTCATTCAAACAAATTTCTATTTTATTTTATTTTATTTTATTTTGAGATACAGTCTCACTATGTAGTTCAGGCTGGCCTTGACTTCACTACATAGCATAAGCTGGCTTCGAATTTACAGTGAGCCTCCTGCCTCAGCCTCTGAAGTGCTGGGATTACAGGCATGCACCACCATGCTGGACCTAAAGAAGTTCCTATTTATTACATTATAAACAATACTATAATGAACATTTTTGTGGCTAAAACTTTTGCACATTTCCTAATTATTTATTTAGCATAAATACCAGGGAATAAAATTTCTGTGACAAAACAAATTAATCTATTGTGAAGAAACAGACAAACAAAAATTGTCAAACTGGCTTCTAGAAAAAGGTCATATGATTTAATTTACTTGAGTTGGTTACAAATCATGCTATGAGCAGTTCACTACATGCAGAGAAACTATGAAGACACACTTGTATTTGTCAAATGTGACCAATGTGCTTACAGCTGTGATTCTGATGAATACTAATGACAGACACCTACTCAGTTAGATGATGTTACACCAGACACTCCCTATTTGTACAAACCAGCCATGACTGACTTTCACAGTCTCCCACTTCCTCAGTTTTAGTTACCTGTGGTAAAACCTGGTCCAAAAGTATTGAGTAGAAAACACAGGGGAAACATGGGCACAGGCAAAGACTTCTTGAATAGGACTCCAACAGCACAGGAAATAACAAGAATCAGCAAATGGGATCACATCAAATTAAAAAGCTTCTGCATAGGAACTAAAAAAACTTAATATAAAAAAAATCAAATAACCTGGTAACAAATGGGCAAACAAATATGAACAGACATTTGTTAAAAGAAGTACAAAGAGCCAGTAAGTATATGAAAGAAAGTTGAATATTTTTAGCCATTAGGGAAATGCAAACCAAAACTATGCTGAGACTCCATCTCACCCCAGTCAGGGTGGCTATAGTCAAGAACACAAAAAAGCAATAAATGCTGGTAAGGATGTGGCATGGGGAGGAGTGGGGGTGAGGGAGGGACCCTCTGCACTGCTCGGGTAGTGTAGATTAGTACAGCCACTGTGGAGGTCCTCAGAGAACTGAAAACAGAGCTAGCTACCCTAAGACTTCGCTGTGCCACTCCTTGGTCTGCGCAATACCTGAAGAAGTCAAAGTCAGCACACCACAGGGACCTCTGCATTGCCTGTGCTTAGCGAGGCACAATGTGCGATAGCCAAGATATGGAATCAGTCTAGGCATCAGATGCATGGATAAAGAGAATGTGGCCTATATATACAATATAGCATTATTCTGTCATAGAGCAAAATTTTGTCATTTTCAGAAAAATGGATGAATCTGGAGATCATCATGTTGAATGAAATAAGCCAGATTCAGAAAGGTGAATATTTTATGTTCTCCCTAATATGTGAAATCTAAAAAGATGACAAGGAAGTAGAAGGACAGCCAGGCATGGTGGCACAGACCTATAATTTCAGCACTCAGGAGGCTGAGGCAGAGCATCGCTGAGTTCAAAGACACCCTGGCCTATACAGTGAGTTCAAGGCCAGCTTAGACAACAAAGTGAGAATTGGGTCTCAAAAAAAAAAAAAAAGTAAAAAGGAGACTATTATACACAAAAGGAAAGGACTAGAGGGAAGGGAAGAGGATGTAAGGGTAGGCAATGGGGAAGGATGGATACAACCCAAACATATACCCACAGAAAGTTCCTCAAGTGTGCAAGTAGGGGGATGGATGGGATACTGGGGATGATGAGGGAATGACTAAAGTATGTTGTGTACATGTACAAATCTGCCAAATAAAGCCCATTAATCTGTACAACCAAAATGCATTAAAATGTGGAAAAGAAAAATAATTTATGTACTTCAAATGGGTGAAGTATATCTCAATGAAACGGTTGAAAATAAAAAACCCACAAATATGGTATAAAGATATAGTAACCAAAACAGCATGGAACTGGTATAAATAGAGGCACATAAGTCAAATAAGAAAACAGAGCCTGGAAATAAATTCACACATTTATGATCAGCCAACTCTTGACAAACATGCCAAGAATACACAATGGGGAAAGTACAGTCTCTTCAATAAGGGACATACTACACAGAGAAAAATAATTTCAAAATAGCATGAAGACTCAAATATGAGACCTGAAATTATTCAAATACTCACATAGGAGAAAAGCTCCACAACATTGGTCTGAACAAAGATTTCTTGGCTGTGACCCTTAAAAGCATAGACAACAAAAGTACAAGTATACGAACAGGATTTTACCAAACTAAAACACTTCTGCATAGCAAAGGAGACAATCAATATGGTGAAGAAACAATTTACAGATTTGGAGAATACATTTGTAAACCATAATCTGACAAGGATTTATTCCCAGAATGTATAAGGAACTCAAGAGCAAGAAAACAAACAAACAAACAAACAATAAATAAATAAATAAAATAAAAACAAATGATCTAAATAAAAAGTAGGCAAAGCATCTGAATATAGATTTCTCAAAGAAAACATGCAAATAACCAACAGGTATATGGAAACAATGTTCAATGTCTCTAACCATCAGGAAATATGAAGAATTACAATGAGTGATCTCGTACCTGTTAGAATGGCAATTATCAAGAAGACAAAAGGTAACAAGTATTGAAAAGATGTGGAAATGTATTGTTAACTACCTAATTGTGGAAAACATCTGAGGTTCCCTGAAAAATCAGAATTAGAATCTCCGTGTGACCCAGCACTTTCGCTACTGGCTCTCCATTCAAAAGAAATGAAATGGGCAAGTCAATCTGTTGTCTCTGTGGCCATACTCATGGCAGCCCAGATAAGAAATGAACCCACCCTCAGGTGAGTGGATAAAGACACCATGGTACAGACACAGTGGGACACCGCTCAGCCATGGGAAAAGAAGGAACTTTACTGTTCCCAACAAATCAGGCACAAAAGGACACCTACCATATGATCTCACTTATATGTGGAATCTAGAAAACATTCAACTCATACAAGCAAATAATAGTGACCAGGGGTTAGGGGTGGAAATGTTGGCTAAACAATACAAAATTTTAGTTAGAAAGGAGAAAGTTCAAAAGATCCACTGTACAATATGTTGACTCTAGCTAGTAACAATGCACTATATTCTTGAAAATCTTGAAAAGCTGATATTAAGTATTTTCATCACAAGAAATAAGTGATGTATGCATGTCAGTTACAATTTAGCCATTCTGCAGTGGACATATATTCACACTTATATTGTACATAAGTGCATGTATATATATATATATATATATATATATATATATATACATATATATATATAATTTTTCTTTATCAATTAAAATTAATTGGAGACAAAAAGAGAAAAATTCCAGAAATAAGAAATTCTTGAGTTTCAAACTACATGCTCTTCTAAGTGTTATGATCGAATCTCACACTGTCCTGCTCCAGCCAACCTGGGCTGTGATTCTCCTTTGCCCAGTTTGTCCACGCATTAGTCACTCACTCACATGAAGATGAGACTGACAGCTGAGGTTCTGCAGTGCTTGTGTTTCTGCAGTAACCCAAGCCTAGGTCACAGGCCTGTATTGCTCCCCTCATTCATCTCAGCATGCAGGTGACAACTTACCTCACAGCATCCCAAGAAGGCAAATGTGGTGGGTTGAAAACTGATGGTCAACTTAAACACCAGCTGAACTGAAGTGGCATGGTGTTAAGTGTAGAGGATCCACCTGAAGATTGTTGCCAGCATAAAAATAAGAAGTGGAGTGGAAGAGAGTAATGTTGTGGGTTCTCTTAAGTGTTGTTGTTTGGAGCCATTGGTGTTCCTGAAGGAGCTTGTCATGCTGGCTCCCCTGATACAAACTCAGCTGTTATCATCAGAGTAGCTCAGGACCTTGTGGCCAAGAATGGCTCCAGTTCACTATGGGGGAGCTCTGCTCTTTATTGCTTCTTGGCTCTGGAGGGGAAGATGAGTGTTGTTCAATCTCCAGAAGCTTGTCATGCTGGCTTCCTGATATGAACTTTGCTGTTCTCATCATCAGAGAAGCTTGGGACCTTGTTGTTACTGAGGATGGCTGTGTACTTTTTGAGAAAGCCCTGGTTCTTATTTTGAGTGTTGCCTCCTGGCTCCAGTGCAGAACCCTCAACCTGCTGGCACAGATCCTTCATCCCACTGGCTCAAACTTTTTGGCTTCCATTGCTGACCTTTGGACCTTCCCAGCACAGATCCATGAAATAGACTTGCATGAGTCATTGTCGTGGGCTCTAGGCCTCCAGCTGGACTCATGGGAGGCACTGTCATGGGCTTCAGGTCTTCAGCTGAATTCATGTAGGTTATTGCCAAGGGATTCAGGCCCCTGGCTGGATATTCTAGGTCTTCAGTGTGTGGACAGATTTTCTGCACTACTTGTATTTGACTCCTTGGGTGACCATTGTAAATAATACTATAAATTTCATGTCCTGAATTGTCTTGTCCTTCTTGCAAACTCTGACTATGACAGTAAGTATATATGCATCCTTCTTTATGGTAGGGTAATGCTCCACTGTGTATAAATACCACATTTTCTTTATTACCTGTCGATAGATATCTAGTCTGTTTTGTAGTAAACTGGATGCACCTCATAATCATAATGTTAAGGGAAATAAATCAGACATATAAACTTAAATATCACATGGTTTCTCTTATATGAGAAACCCAAAGTAAAGAGCAAACTAAAGATAGATAATAGGAAACAGAAATTGATCTTTTAAAAGGGAAGAGAACCAAGAGATGGAAAGAGGGGCAGGGAAAGAAGGGGAAAAGGATGTAAAAAGCCTTAAGATGTATTGTACGTGTATCAACGCCTCACGAGGAATGTAATCAACATGGACTATAAAACGTGTGCTAAAAATATTTTTTAAAAAAGGAGAGAATAGTACAATAAGATGTTCTGAAAGAGGCACTGCATTTTTATTAGAATATATTGTAATGTTTCTTTTTCTTAGTAGTTACCGTTCTTAATCTCTTATAATGGCCCACATACAACTTAAACTTCATCATATATATATATATATATATATATATATACATACACACACACACACACACACACACACAGAAAGCCATACTGTTCTCCATAGTTTCAGACACCCCCAGGGGACTTGGGAGACCCACAGAAAGGGGAGACCACATCCCACCATGACTCTTTCTTTGGACCTTGAATCCATTTTTCCTTCCTCTGTGTTAAGTGCTCATCTTACATACTCACCAATATTCTTTAGAATGTTCTAAGCAGTTACTCTCTAGCAATGTTATTAAAGTACTCTGATTACACGCATCAGCCGGAAAATTCTCAACCAAGCCATAGTCTTGTCTTAGTTGTTTTCTCATCACTGGGAACAACACCCAGCATCCACAAGTTACAGGAGGAAAAGTTTATTTTAGTTCACAGTCTGTAGAGGTTTTAGTTCATAATCAGCTGGCTCCAAGGCTGGGTAGTATGGCAGAAGGACATGGCAGAGGAGAAACAGTCTGCGGCATGGCAGACAGGAAGCAGCCTTCTTCTTTCCTCCTTTTTTTCCTTTTTTGTTACAACCCGAGTGGGTCTTCCCTCTTCAGTAAATCTGTCACCCACGCCCAGAACAATGAAGAACCAATCAGTGGGCTGATCCAGTACCACAAGCCCATGATCCAATCACTCCCCAAAACCACACCTATGAGGACATGAGACTTTGTGGGGGGATGTCTAGACATAAGCCATAACAATTCCCAACTAGATGCCAGAACCAGTTTGCAGCCTAACATTTTAATAACATAATATAAATGATCTTCCAAGTTGTCGCAAAATCAACAAGTCCTAGAAAACTGATGAGAAGAGGAAGCTGTTGTCAGACCATACATTTTCTTTGAAATTTTTACTTATTTATTTATATTTCACCTGATTCCAAAAGAGACTTAACAAAATCAGCTTTTTCTTTTAAACATGTTTTCCAAATGGAACAGTTTGACATTGCTGACACTGCCAACTCCTTCCCTCACATAAAGACATTCTTCTATCATAATTCCTTGCTATTTTTGGAGATTGAAGAACAAGAATATTGTTCTTATCCAGAAAAGAAAATAGAAGAAAAAGAATTCATTATGATCACAAACCCTGCTTGGAAGTCTTACCAAACAGGGTGACCCCTGATATGCAATGCCAGTTCTGAAAAAAAAAAAAAAAAAAAAAAGAAAGAAAGAAAGAAAGAAAGAAAGAAAGAAAAGAAAACATGCCAGATGAACTCAATTTCTAGAATTTCTCAAAGCTCTAAAGAATCATGAAAGTCAGTCCTCTAGCTACCTCACTTCCCCAAAGGACAGCAGAGTGGAGATGCACACATCCTGACTGTAAGCGGATAAAACAGGGACAGAAGGAGGAGCTTCAGGGCAGGCAGGCCAGCTTTGCCCTCCTGTCGTCAGTCATGACAACACCACTGTTCTCCGGTGTGGCCTGTCTTCCTTTCTCCTCCCCAGTTTTTGCCTCTCCCAACACTAACCAGCAACCCATGTGGTGGCACTGCTTTTGGTCTCCTGGCCCTCGTTTGGAAGCTGAGCTCTCAGTCTGCACTCTCTGAATCCTCATCTGTGAGCCTGTTTCTAGCTCTCTTCTGTGGCCTGGCCCTTGCCCATTGCCTCTCCTGTTTCAGAACCCCATGCTGGCAGGAAGGGACATGGTCCCAGACCCCGAACAACACCTTGAAGAACAGTTAATGACAAGTCAGTCCACAGTACATAGTGGACAGACACTAGTAATAAAATTTATTTTGTATGATTTAGCAGAAGCGAGAAAGGGTTAAATGCTGCATTAGTGGGGGATTGGGGCTAAAGGGAAACAATGACATCAAACTTATTTGGCTGCTAAAAATGTTAAGGTTTCACTTTATGCTTGGAATACTTCCTAATGACATCTTGTGGCAGTGGGGATTGAACCCAGGGCTTTGTGCATGACAGGCAAATGCTCTACCATGGAGCCACATCCCCAGCTAAATGCCACTGTTTTAGAAAAGAGTTATTTTCTCTATATGACACTGAGGTTTTCTGTGATTTCAAGACAGAATTTCATTTGAACTAGCAGTACACTAACCAAACTCAATGATAACCCACCTAGGAGTAAACATCATGTCCACATGTAGCCTAGACAAAAATCATGTATTTTAGCACTTTACAACTTACTGAACCCTTACATGTAATTGTTTTATTTGATCTTCATAATTTAGTAAGGTTAATGCTACTACTTCTTTTTCAGAGATGAGGAAACAGGCTCTAGGAGGTCACTTAGGCATCTGAACTATGTGTGTAGTCCAGGTCAGAGATTAGGAAGGGGGGCACAGAAGCTAGCCTGCCTGGGTTCAAATCTAGGCTGTGCTCATGGTTCACATGATCTTGGAGATGACTTAACTTCAGGATACCTCTGCATCTACAAGTACAGGCCCTTCCTGGAGCTGCTGTAGACCCTAACTGAGGTGCTGCAGGAAGCAGCTATGAAATATGAAGCCTCCAGCGACCTGACCCACTGGATACACACAGGAGCACCCGGGCAATGTCAGCAAGGCTCATTTCCCAGGGCCAAATGTTTTAAAGGCATGAGAGGTGTCCTACTCTTAACAATCACAGTGTGGCTGTGATGCATATGTCATTAGTAGAGAAATTATCTGACCATTTTTCACAAAAGGAAAATATACAATAAAAGAAAACCTTGAACTGGATATAGCAACTCAAAAAAGGAAGATCTAGGGCCAAAGTTCAAGTGTGATTTCCTGAAAGAACCTCACTTATGTTCAATTCCAGAAAAACACTGTACAGGATTTAAGTACTTTCAGTCATTTTCCAGCACAATGAAAGGTCAAGCTAAATGGAAGTAATATTGTGTAAGCCACGATGACTGTCAGGGAGCTCTTCCCATGGCTAGGTGCTCAGAGGGGACAATGGGGCACTCTCAGGAAGGGCACTCAGGAGAGAGCCCAGGCCTTGCACCCTCTCCATTCCAGGAGAGGGACCTCTGAGTGCTTCACCAGGAGAAGGGTGGCAGCCAGTATGGATGTTGCCAGGAAGCTCTTCCTTGCCTCTGGTTTCTCTTACCAGTGGGGACAGAAAAGAAGGGGCAGTGTACAGAATGTGAGGCTGGGGACCAGGAAGAGAGGGAGAGACCACCAAGACACAGATGGTGGGGATAATCACAGGCACCAGCCTCAGATGCCAGCAAAACAGCAGACATAGTATCCTGAGGAGGTGTTTCTGGAAACACTGGCTCTCAGAGCACCACAACAGGGTCACATACAACAACAACTGGTGATTTCTTAGTCTTCTCTACATCCACAAGGGTCTCAGCAGATGGCCATAATCCATATTTTTTCCTAGACAGGACGTCTCCTCCAAAAGCATCTGGGGCACATTGTGTGGAAACCAACGTGTGGTGTAAAGGGGTCACAGGTTAAGTGCAGGGTCAAAGAGCCCCATTAGGGAACTAGGGTACCCCCAGCACATGGTATATGTGAAAAGGGATGCACTCTGAACAGGAACATATGCGGCATTACAACAAAATGCACTCAGCCTGGACACTGTACATGTCACAGAGATGACAAGAGCAATAACATGACCACTCCATGTCTGGGTGCATTTTAAAGTTTACAAAGAATTTTAAGGGACTGTCTATCTTATACAGATGTTTTTCAAACACTAAGACATATACTTCATGTTATTTCTTAGTCTCTAAAAGCTATGTTTTTTCAAACATGTTTTTTAAATCTATAAATACTACCCTTAGAATCTTATTGATGACAATTATACATAAAAAGCAAAGAGTGTGTTTTAGGTACTGAATGTATTAAAAAATACCTGCTGCTTTTCTAAAATGACTAATTAAATATAATTTATGTTAAATAAACTAGGTATAAACATTGTGACATTCTGCATAGACCATTAACCATATCTCATTAAGAAGTTTCTATACTTCCAAACCTTCAAGCCTTCTAACAGGGGGTGCTACAGATGAATAACTACTTTAAAAAGGAAAGTATTAAAGGATATCCCTTAAGGGCCTTTAAAAACAGCTCTTGAAAGCATAAACAGGAAGCATGCTATAAGGTTATGAAGAATGGTGGAATGAACATGACTGTGCCCTATTTCCATAAAGAAGCAGAGAAAAAAGAAAAGGAAAGCTAAAATTACTTCCAGCTTATGGAGTTAAAATGAACTGTTATTTTTTTTAAATTTATTTAAAGAGAAACAAAAGCATGTAAAGGGTAAAGGTAATACAGAATTCCAAAAAAAAGATAAGTGATTCTTATTACAATAAGAAATCTTATTACAATAAGAAATCACTAGTTAATAAATTACATATTGTCCTCTTAGAAACAGTTGCTCAAATTACAAAATTAAAGCATACAAAGTAGATAGTCAAAGAGTGAGAGTGTAAAACAGCTACGCATGCATGAATCTCTACATGTATTTCTATACTTTCTGTATTAGAAGGAAAAACAAAACTTAGCAAGACAAAACAAAACAAATTCCTATAAAAACATGAAACCAAAAAGTTGTATAAAACCACAGTACAAGGTGATCTACAATGATTACTGTGTTGTTTCTTATTATCTTCAATAGAACATCTATATCATCAGGCATAATTGAATATAGCAGTATAATTGAGTATAGCAGTAAATAATAATATTAGTAAAAATAAAACATTGTAGACAGTATAAAATTTCAAAGGCAGGTAATAATCAAACCACAGTGGATATTCTAGTGGATCTTGTCATCTTAAGTGCAGTTGCCTATACTCTCAGACTTGATACTATCAATCATAACAGTTTTGAATAAAATCTATCAATATAAAACCTCGATCCAACACACCAGATTTGATTATGATCATTCATGGTAAAACAGTGTAGGTTTTACAGAGCTTTAGATTAAGTTAATAGGAAATTAAGGATGATTACCATACTATATCCTGTTATTTTTGGGATTGCTGTCTGTGCCCTCAAATCTAGTACAGGTAGAATGACTGGAACAGAATATAATACATCTAAGCAGAGTAGTGTGAGTAATGTGGGTTTTAAATCCTGGTGCACTATTAACAATATA
>PVLA01012682.1:0-42457 GCA_004027455.1 Hydrochoerus hydrochaeris | reverse complement strand
AAAGAAACAGTGAGAATGCCAGTGAGCAAATGATTAAATTCAATCACTAGGCATTTTATTTTGAGTTATCTCACTTTGTAGGAAGATTATTTTAATGGAGTTTTAGGAAACAGGAAAATCTGTGCTTGTTATTTTGAATTAAGTGCAATATAACATGGCCTAAAAAACTAAATTGGCAAATAATTTCAAGAAACATAAACGTGACTCATTTGGGGAAGATTTTCTAAGGAAAAATGAGAAAAGTAAAAATGGAAACTAATCTTTTTAAACAGGGAGGGGAAGAGGGATTGAAGGGAGGGTAAGGGAAGGGGAAAAAGATACATCATACACAGGTACGAATTCCCTATGATGAATGTGATCGCTATGTGTACCTAACATGTACCAGTAAACTTAATTAATTAAAAAAAGAAAAAAGAAAGAAAAGTACTTTGGAGAAAGGCAAAAAAGATTGTACTTATGAAAGTACTGGAGAGAAAACATTTACAGATTTAGATAATAAAGTAAAGTCACTAATGTTCCTCACGAAGGAGAATTTTCTTCACATTTAAATGATACTATACTATGCAGGAAGAATATTTTCTCAGTTAAAAATTTTATGGTCTACTGAGAAAAGTAAATGAGTGTGTAAAATATTTTAATTTATCAGGTATGAAATATAGTTTTAAGAAGATTACCAACAATTTATAAAAAAATTTAAAATAATAAAAGTATCTTGAAAAAATATATTCTTTAGAAAAACAATGGTGAAAAGAAATTAGGGAGAAACAGAAAAGAAACTAATTAAAAGACATGAATGTAAACCAGAATAATTATTCTGTTTATGTTAATTTCTACTTATGTGAGATAATTATATGGTGAAGAGGATTTTCTGGCTTTGATACTGATCTCTTGGAATAATTTTGTTTAAAATGTAACACACAGAGACATGCATAATAGCTAAAATAATTATACTATTAATTTCTATTAGTTCCTTTAAAAGAATGGTTTGTGTTTATAGTGTTGGATCAATTTTGCATGCCTGTATCTTGTAATGTGAGCAACTACTTTGAAGATAACAATATGAAATTTATTAACCATTGTTTATTGTAATCCCAAATATTGAGTACAGTCATCCAAGTATTTTAATCCCTTTTCCAGTTTTCCTCACAATCCAAAAAGTTATCTTTGTATTCCCATTGAGACGTCATTGGAAGCCTGGCAAGTTAATTCCAATCTACCACCACCACCAATGCAACCCATGGTGAGAGTAAAGTCACCAAGACAGATTCCAAGTTAAGGGCAGCCAAGGGGTCCTAAGTCCAATTCCCGTGAGGATGTGCAGACAAAGGCCCTGATCCTAGGCCTCTCCCAGCATTTATCTTGTGAAGAAGGGAATGGCTTGAGGATGAGTGACAGTGAGGATGGTGGGAATTACCTGAGTAACTTGAGCTGGCTGGCCAGGTAGGGAGAAAAGCATCTCTGCAAAATGCAGAGAGAATGACATACAGAAGGATCAATCTGCGTAATTCAATTAAGGAAGCAACTGAATTGTTTTTGGAGGCTGTTGCTTCAGTTTCTGATATGTGAACTTTTGTGCCCTGGGGAGTCATAGCCTCTTTACGTTGAGGCTCATACCCAGCTGACATTTCTGGACTAACTGGCTCTACCATCCCATTGTGTTTATATATTTTAGAGAAAGCACTGCTGGAGGAAACAGGAGACTGTCTGATGGCTTTCGAGATTACATACCAGTACCTCACTGGCCTTATTTGCAATGCTTAGAGCCAATTGAAGAGAGAAGGAAATACCATAGTCAGATCTGTACATATCAGTGTAAGGAAATAAGTCTCAATCTAATCAATGCTGCAGCAATTGTTCTGCATTCAAGGGAAGTCAAAATTTCTCCCACAATTGTTAATTTCCTATTATTTTGTTTTGAAATTCTGTATCAGTTTTTACTGTTTTCTCTCTTTAAAATAAAAAACTAAATAAAATATATATTCTTTTAAATTTTAAAGATAAAATAAAAAATAATAAAACCGTTTCAAAACACGTTAGTAAGAGAGTAACACTAAATAACACATTGCATATTATTTTTGTAGTGGTTATTCAGAGTACAAGGTTTATGCATGATATATTGTCCAAATAATATTAGCACAAATCTTTTTTTCTTTTTTTATTTTAAGAGAGAAATAAAATAAAAATTTAAAAAGACAAAATAGAAAAAAACAAGAAGAAAAGTAGAATACAGTGTTCAAAAAAATTAACATCATAAAATTGCTAGTTGATACATTACATACTGTTAACAATAGTTGTTAAAGTTATAAAGTCAAAGCATAAAAAGTGGCTAGACACTCAAACATTGACAGTACAAACTCTTCTGTTCAATGATCTAACAAAAGCTCAGAAATATGGTCATCTATTTACACCCTACACATACCATTATATCCTGTAGAGCACTTTGCTTCCCTTTTACTTTTACAATATCTACTATATCTATTTTACTTTTATATCTATTATACTTTTTGGATACCATTATTCTGTCTGTTATTATTGTTTTTTACACTAGAGAGACAATATGATATTTATAAATATGATTCATATTTATTTCACTAATGAGGATAGTCTCAAGTTGTCTCCATTTACCTTTGAAGGCCTCAAGATCATCCTTTTTTATATCTAAGTAGTATTCCATTGTATAAAAATACCACATTTTTTTCATCCATTCTGCAGTTGATGGGCGTTTTGGTTGTTTCCAAGATTTAGCTATCACAAGTTGTGCTGCTATGAACATGGGTACACATATATCACTGTGACTTAACTTTTTCAATTTTTCTGGGAAAATACCCAGGAGGAGAATAGCTGGATTGAATGGAACTTCCAATCCTAGTTTTCTGAGGCATCTCAATACTGATTTCCACAGTGGTTGCACCAGTCTGCACTCCCACCAGTGGAGCAGAGTTCCTTTTTCCCCGCAGCCTCGCCAATATTTGTTATCAGTTGTTTTCTTGATGGCAGCCATTCGTTCCGGGGTGAGATGAAATCTCAATGCTGTTTTAATTTGCATTTCTCGAATGACCAGTGATGGTGAACATTTCTTCATGTATTTAACAAATCTTTTTTTAATGAACTATTTTATAAATTTATTAAAACTATCAGCTCAATTAATTTTCCAATAAATATTTCAAAGATCCTATAATTTTAATGACTTTGCACCTTCTTTTGCTTTCAAAAGTGGATCCTTTGTGGTGACAAACTACATCATTACCCTATTTCCTTTTTATGGGAAAGTTCTTCCTGTTGAAGCTCAACTCCATAAGCCCTGACCATTTTAGGAAACAGATCAAGAACCTGAAGCGTTGAGCTAACTTTTGAGCCCCATGTCACTAACACTGAGCTCGTTTCTGTATAGAAATGGCACTGGCACAGCTGGTACCTGGAGTGAGAGTTGAGGACAGCTCTTCAAGGAAAACAGTAGGTGAATTTGTGATTTAATATCCATGCTTTCAACTTGTACTACTATGTGCTAGGTATCACATAATGGTTTGTATAATTTATTTCAATCCTGACACATAGGTATTTTCATTTTTATCTTTGATAATGCTGGGAATCAAAGAGATTACAAAACTGTTCAATGTTGTAAAAGGCAAGGCTAGAGTGGGTCTGTGCCCTTTTCTTTCTTGAAGAGATCTTTGTGAATAGTTAGTAATATCTGGACAAGGATATAGACTTTACTTTGCATTTTTAATAATGCTAAAGTTTTCTTTTTTCCCATGAAGGCTAATAATACTATAGGATATATAAAGCAGAGATTTCTTATTATTTCATCAGTATCCAAGGGCCAGAGGTCTTGGATCAAGATTTCAGCCTTGTATGTGCCTCACAGAGGAGGGCAGAACTCACAGAGTAGAAAGTCACAACTCATGTTCTAGAAGTCTCGTCTGTCTGAACTCTCACCATGGTGTGTCTTATCTTTACAGATGAAGTTGATCTCAGTGAATGAGTGAGAAACAGATCTGGAACACTGCATAGTTAATTTAAACTGCAACCATGGTAATTTGGATCAAATTCATGACCTAGAGCTTGTGAGGCAAGGGCTTATGTCACTGAGCTAAATCCTCAGCTGATAAACCATATTTTAAAAACTGTCCTAAATTACATACATGTTTTTCTCACATAATCCAAAACATTGATGTGGATAACAAATCTTTTTAGTCTGTGTAATAAAAATTCAACATCAGACTAAAAGTCCATCAGCTTCTTTCATTTGTAAAGTATAATGTAACAAGTGTGTTTTATACAATTAAATGGTGGTAGATGACTTTTAAAGCATTATATAGATGTATGGCTTACTTCTGCAAAGACAACTGTATATACTTATTTAAATGGAGGATTCCAGGCATCAATAGCATTAGCAAATATGCCACCTATTCAGCCACTGCCAGTTCTGGCAATCAGGCCAGATAGCTAACTGGTCACTGCATTCTCAGGTTTGTAACTTACCATTGTCCATCTAAATAATTTGTTGAAATATACATCGTTATGCAGTTTTCTAAAGACAATCTAAAAACTACTTTAGCTTTCAGCTTTGTATATATTTGTACAAACTTACTTGCTAATTCCCCATAATTTTTTGATGTGAATCCTTCTTGAAATTCAGGTAAACCTATTTATAACTGTGTTGATAGCTGTGTTCATCTACATTTCTGAAAGATTATTTATGCCAGTTATTTCCAAATTTTTTTTGATCATTCATATAAAAAATTTTTGAGCAGATATCCCCAATATATTCTTATTTACCTGATAACATTTACCGTGTACTGCTATGTTAATATACCACAGACATTATATAACATACATACAATTTAAAAGAATGAGATTAGAATAAATAAATTTTTTAAATGTCCCAACCAGCATTTGGAGAGCAGTGTCCTGCACAGTGGAGTTACGCACTCCGCATCCAGGGGAGCTGGATTCTAAAGTCACAAGTTGAGCGTCACAGCCAAATTACTGTTGGAATTCACTGAAGAGAAAATGTTTAGGAAATCAAAGTTAATCTGTCCAGTTGATAAATTAACACATGAGTCAAGCATAGCTAGGTTCACTTTTTAACGTTGAAAAAAGTAGATGTTGCTTCAGTTGAGCCAGTTATGCAAGAGCTGGCTTAAGTTTAAGGGTCAGATTCCATGAAAAGTATGTGTTAGCAGCACTTGATGTCGAATTGCCTTTCCTATTGTATGTGATACTCATATAATTATGCTTTGAGAGATAAGAGGTAACTGGAAACAAAGGACAGAAGAAAAAACTCACATCTCTCATCTCACTTTCCTATCAGGACATATGGCTCCCTTCGAGCAAAAAGGAATGAAATCACCCACATGCTTAAAATTTTTCTCCTTCCACTTTCTCTCTTTCTCTTCCTGTCCTTCTTCTCCTCCCTCTCTCCTTTTCTCCTTGCTTTCTTTTTTTTCTTCCCTCTTTTTCTATTTCTAATTCTCTCACATTCCCAGATTTCTTAGGACCAAATTCATATAAACTAAATACAAGTCAGCAATAACTTCTCTACATAATTTTTCTTCTGCTTTCTCCTTCCGACATGACCTAACATGCCTTAGCACCAGCTGTCCGAAATAATACCAGGTCTGTTTCAAACCAACTACCTAGAATTTGCAATTATATAATGTTCCTTGATATTAAATTACTTTTGTGCCAATTCTCCTCTTGTTTCACTAAATTGAATGTGCACATCAAAGATATTTATCATATCACTCCAACAGCTTAGGTGGCTTTGGCTTACAGCATCAGGATGACTGTAAGCATAGAGAACAGTTCTGGCTTTAGTATCTTTCTAGCAGGTTTTAAAGCTGAGTGCTGTTCATGTGATATTTCTGATTTTTATCCTCCTGAGCACATGGTGGGACTGTACTTCCCAGCTTGCTTGAAATTACACATGGTCTGTAATTTGCTTTGGCTGATCAAATGTGAGCCTTTCCCTTTGAATTGTGTTATTTACCCTACCCTGACCTCCACCCTCCCAGATGCAAAGCAAAGCTTCTACCAACCTGCTTCTCTCTGTGAAGACAAGATGGACCCGAGGCTTTCACCACTCAAGAGACATGTATCATAAATGAGCCATAAGCTATTCTTACAAAACTACTGCAAATTTAGATTATTTATGACTGTGGCACAACCCAACCGGGAAAGTCTATCATCAAAAAAATGGTAATAAAAGTACCTGATTTAGTGTATTACCAAGTTTTATAGAACTCAATAACGATGTAAATATGCATCATGAATTACTACACCATGAAAATTCAAAAGTATTCAAAATGTCAAAAATATCTCAATTTATATTTATAATGATAATTATTTCTGATAATCAGATAATCAGTATGATGTGAGTTACTTCTTTTTACATTGTTAGTACTTCTACTTCTTTAATTCATGTAACAATTATTTATTAATTTGCTAAACATTTTGTACAAAACTGTCTTTCAGAGATTTGGCTGACACATTTCAGAGATTTTTGTATCAGAAAAAGACACTCCATAAAACTGATTGAGAATATTCTGTAGAAACATGTATGCTAATATTCAGAAACATTAAATGCTCATGAAGGTGATTTTCAGCTTTACAAAAAGACAGTAGCATAAAAATTCTAGCTACACATCAGAAACATATCTGAACCCCTAGTGAGACCAAGTCTGTGATAAAAACATATGTTTTATTTCTCATGCTTTTAAAACATACAGCCTTATTATCTGTGTCTCTCAGGATTTCCATTTAATAGAATGGTCACCATGGTAACAGTGTGAACATAATGATTTGTTTGTGCTTTCACATCTACGGCTGAGTGACCGAAGGAGACCATTTGACAGCTGTTATTTTCAGTTGAAACAATGCGTGTCCACCACCGAGTTCACAGAGTAATTTTTAGTTATCTGAGACACTGAGTTGATAGCCAAAATGACTAGCTGTCCTTGCAAAGGGCCTGAATGGTTTACACCTAAGATGATAGAGAGTGGAGCGTGTGGTTTTCAGTGTGGCAGTTCATAGTCTAGGCCCACAGGCCTTAGAAGACAGTTGGCAACAAGCTAGAAAATTGGATAAAATTGCTTAGACAATTAAATAGGCATATAGGTTAAAAATCAAAGATATTTAAAATGTGAATAATCAGTAAATGTTTTATATTTTTTAGATATTTAATCTGATAGACATAAAACAAACTTTTTTTTTTTTGCTTTTTGAGGCAGGTTTCACTATGTGTTCACTCACTTTATAGCCCAGGCTGGCTTTCAACTTGTAGTGATCCTCCTGCCTCAGCCTCCTGAGGACCAGGATTACAGGCTAAATTCTGTTTTTTCACTTTTGGGGATTTTTTTGGGCAGGGCCAGTGTCCTGGGGATTGAACTCACGACCTCACACTTGTCAAGCAGGTACTTTGCCGCTGAGCTATGACGCCAGCATAAAACAAACTTTGAATTTGTAGCAAATTTAAATTAGAAAGATGACATCATTTTTCTCTTGACCTGTAATTTGATTCTAAAATTTTCTCCCAGACAAAAAGTAGATAATTTTTTCTGAGAACAAAGATGTCTTCATTGACAAATTAGTCATATGCATTTCTGGGGTAAAAACGATGTTGTATTTTTAAACTTCTAGCAAACTATATTTTAATATACACACAAGTATTACTGTATATTTGTGATACGTAATAGTTACCTTTGTCTTGGGCAATTTGGTAAATATGCATCTCTTGAGTCTTTCCATCAACTTCCTACCCTCTTCCTTACTCTGAACTCCTTTCCCATCTCTAAAAGCTCTGCTGCCCTGTTTCCTACCATCTCTTCTTTATTCTACTCTTTATCTATATTTTGAGTTTCTCATATAAAAGAAACCATGTGATATTTAACTCTTTGTGTCCAACTTCTTTCAGTGAACATTATGGTCTGAAGATCCATCCATTTTTCTGCAAATGATATTGTTTCTTTTTTCTTTATAATACACTCCATGTGTATATACCACATTTTCTTTATTCATTCATCTGTTAATGCACGTTGAGGCTATTTCCAGAGCTCAGCCATGATGGAGTGTTTTAAGTATGGAAATTCAAGTATCACTGCAATGTGACATCTTTAACTCTTTTGGGAACATACTCAAGAAAGGTATAGTTGGAGCAAATGGAATTTTTAGTTTCCAGTTTTGAAAAATCTCCATACTGATTTCCGAAGTGATTTTCCAAGTTTAGATTCCCACCAATATAGAAAACTTTCTTTTTTTCCTACATTCTCATAACATTTGTTGCTTCTCATCTTCTTCAGGACAGCCTTTCAGCCCGGGATGAGATACAATCTTGAAGTTTTTTTGATTTGCATTTCCCGAACAGCGAAAGATAATGAACATTTTTCCTTACACTTCTTAGCTATTTACACTTCTTCTTTTGAGAGGTTATCTATTCAATTCATTTACCTATCTTTTATTTAGAGGAGAAATTATTTTTTAGTTATTTACGTACTCTAGATATTGGTTTTTTTTTTAGTAAAAAAAAAATAGCTGGCAAAAATTTTCCCTCTTCTGTAGGCTGATTTCACTCTGTTGATTGTTTCCATGCTGTGCAAAAGCTTTCCAATTTGATATAGTCTCATTTATTAATTTTTGGTATTATTTCTTGTACCGTTAGAGTCTTTGCTGACCGGTGCTGCTGGCAGGCACAAGAACATGAGTTTGCAGTCTTTGCTTGTGCCTGTGGCATCAAGTATTTCCTTAAGTTATCTTTGAACAATTTCAATGTTTCTGTTTTTGTATCTACAGGTTTGATCCATTGTGATGTGACTTCAGTACAGGGAGACTTATAGGGTCCAGTTTCATTCTTTTGCACTTAAATAATAGAATTGCCAGTGCCATTAAAGTCAACGCATTAAAAAAGCTATCATTTCTCCAGCATATATTTTTGGCCTTTTGGTTCACAGCCAGATGATGGAAGGTGAAAGAGGTTATCTCAGGTCTTCAATTCTATTCCACTGACCTACATATCTAG
Source organism: Hydrochoerus hydrochaeris (assembly GCA_004027455.1). NCBI lineage: Eukaryota > Metazoa > Chordata > Mammalia > Rodentia > Hydrochaeridae > Hydrochoerus > Hydrochoerus hydrochaeris. The sequence goes on along the minus strand of PVLA01012682.1, from coordinate 33,441 downwards.
TTCTTTGTGCCAGCGCCACTCTGTCTGTGTCACCACGGCTTCACTGTATAAGCGGAATCCGGAATTGTGATGTTTTCCACTTTTTTTTTTTTTTGCTTAGGGTTGCAGTGGCTATTCTGTGTCTTTTCTATTTTTGTATAAATTTTGACATTATTTTTTCAAGTCCTTTAAAGAGTACTGACAATATTTTAGTAGAAACTGCAATATTGCAGTTTCTACTAAAATATTGTCAGTAAAATATATAACTTTTGATACCGTGGCATTTTAATAATATTAAATCCGCCTATCCAGGAACAGGGATGTCTTTCCATTTTCCTACATTCATTTCAATCTCTTTACTTAAGGTAATATAGCTTCTTTATAGAGGCCTTTGCCTCCTTGATTTGATTGATTCTTAGGTAATTATATTTTTCAAGGTTAGCATGAAAGGAATTGTCCTGATTCCTTTCAGTCAGTTCGTTATTGGTTTACAGCAATGCTATTGATCATTGAATGTTGATTTTGTATTCTGCTACTTTGCTGAATGAGTTTATTAGGTTCAATAGTCCTTTGGGTCTTCCATGTAAAGGATCATGTCACTTGTAAATAAAGACAATTTGAGTTCTTCTTTTCCTATTTGTATGCTTTAAATTTTTTTTTCTCTTGCCGGGTCAACCTGGCTAAATTTTAAGTACTATATTAAATGGGAGTGGTGAGAGTGGGCGCCTTTATTTCATTCCTGACTTTAGAGGGAAAGCTTTCAGGTTTTCCCCATTCAGTCTGGTGTTTGCTACAGATTTGCCTTATATTATTTTTCAAAATTTGGTGTGAGGTTTTTCTATGCCTCTTTTCATTAGGGTTTTTTTTTTATCACACATGACAGCAGATGTTGTCAAAGACTTTTCCTGCCTCTGCTGAGATGGTCATGATATTTTTATCTTTGACTCTATTTATGTGGTATATTGCATTAATTTACATATGCTGTACATCTTTGTATCTCCAGCTGAAGCCAGCTTCATCATGGTGCATTATCTTTTTAAAGGGCTGCTGAAATATTCTGCTACTGAGATATTCCTAGACATCTGTTGAATCCATTTGTTGTATGGTGAGGTTTAACCCTGATAGTTCTTTGTTCATTGGTTGTTGATTGACCTGCCAGTGAAAGTGAGACCTGCTGGGCACAAGGTGGTGGCAGTTAAGGTAGGTGCCCAGCAGTGGTCATTGTACATGGCTTCTTCCTTCAGAAGAACTGAACATTTTCCAAAATGAATATTTGCCAGACCGGGCTGTAAGCATCACATGCATTAAGAAACACTCACACTTCTTAATCTAAACCTTCCTGTTCCTGGAGTTTGTCTGTTGGCCTCTTCAGTTTGCCTTTCCAGGCTGGTTTCCATTCAGCACCACTCCCCACCTCCTGTAGCCATGTCTTGCTGACACTAGTGAGAATATCCCCAGCATCGTTTGTGCCCTGTTTCCTCTGGTTCATCATGAAGGAATCCAAGAGAATGGAAATTTTATGCATGAAACTGCTACACAAAATCTGATCAATGCATTCTTGCTCCATGAATGAACAACAGAAATCTCTAATTGGAAATTTAATTGAAAATTTGGATATGTTCAAATTTTGCAATTTGTAAAGCACAATGATAAAAATTTAATCTTCATGGTAACCTAATGAGAAAGTTTCTAATTATCCAAATTTTATAGAGGAATTAATACATGGTTTATGGAGACTGTGTAACTCAAAGAGACAGAACAGGTATGAAGCATATTAAAATTATGCTCAAATCCTTTTTGTGCTAAATTCCACAGTTTAAAATGCAACACAGTGTCCAATAGTGTTCAAGTTTGAAATAGCACTAAAGAAAGCAATGAAGTGAGCTTTGTTTCATTTACAAATAAATGTTTAAAGTGTTAAATCTCAAAAACTAAATTTCAATAATTTGAAAATATAAAAAATTATTCTTTATACATAGAGAAAAAGAACTTTTTAAGTAAAACACACAAAGTGGGACACATTGCAAGGAGATACCGTTTAAAATGTTGCATCACAATTAGGTATTATCTATGACAAATGAACTAAATGTGAGTCAGAGACTGAAAGAAACTATTTGTGATAAATATAACAAAAAGGAATTGTTATTCTCAATTTTTGAGAAACTAAATTGAACAATGCATGAGTAAAACTGAACAAAGTATTTGGAATGACTCTATTATCAGCTTTGCTGTGAATATAAATTAAGTATCATTAGTAAATGAACTTAACTAATAAAACATTTCACATGTGTTACTTTAGCAGAGGCTCCCTCCCTCTGGAAGGAGCACACACCAAAGAACTATGGCTTTGTTTGAAGACAGCCAGCTCAAAACAATCTTTTGAGGAAGTAACCAAGAGAAACAATTACTCACTTTCCTTTTCTACACAATTCTGATCTTCTACTCCGGTTCCCTACTGGTTGAGCATAACCAGAATTAGGGGGATTCTCTCCTGTTGCTATAGACCACATGACAAGACTGCCAACAGGGATTGTAGGGTGGGAAAAGGTAGAGGATATTGAGAAGGATGAATTTAAAATACTGTATTTGTCACAGAGACTCTGATGTTTGTCAAAAAACCAAAAAAAAAAACCCCAAAAAGGTAAATATCCACCATAGGTCTTTCTAAAAATGTAAAATGTGCATATGTGAGAAAACTACTTAACATTTTTAAATAGACAATAAGAAATTTGTTTTATAATCTTATAAAAAAGCCTAGTATTAAACATTGCATACTAAATACTTATTTTGATACAAGTGCATGAATTATCTTTCCACTGCAAGCACACTTTAAAGAACAAATACTTAAAACTAAATTACTATAAAAAAGCATTTTAACAATGTCAATTTCAAACTTATTTTCACTGTTTTGATAAAAGAGTACCTTAGGGAACAATATTTTTAAAAAGAATTTTCTAGAAACAGTGTTGTATAGGAAAGTATGTTTATTTGTACTGTTCTACAAGATAATTTATGTTCTATTTTTGTTTTTATTTATGTAGTTTGCTTCTGACCTTTGAAAATAATAATCTAAGATTTCATTTTTTTCACTTAAATATGTTTTAAATTATACCTTATGTTACAAAGAGCAACTACTCAATCTTGCTGTCACTCCATATTTAGAAGGAAGTACATAAATTGAGATTTAGTGCAAATATTTTCAAAAGCTTTCAAATGAGTTTGAAAGTGACTTTCTTTGCTACATGGGTCAATGGTGTTCATCACAGTTAAAGTAATCCAAATTCCTTAGACAGAAATTCATTCCTGTTCAATAGTACACCCAACACTTAAATTCGAGTGCCTTCTAAGTGTTCTTGATGTTTGGGCTACATGATTGGATTTTGGAGAAAGATTCCCATACTCTTCACAAAGGAGTCAATAAAAAGTAAATATAACAAATACACAAATTGCATAGCATGCTAGAAACGGATCTATGCCCCACAGGAATAAGAGTTTCCATTAGAATGTGGGAAGTTTTTCGACTCTTCCCATTTGTCCTCATTATTTTGTGTTTTCTGTATTTACAATTTAAGGTAATGTAATCATTACATACCATATAGTTTCATTTTTCTCTATGTCTAGCATTAGTTCTGCAGATGTGTGTATAGTTGGTGTCTACCACCAGTGTTATTTCAATGTATCCTTATTCATATTCACTGAAATTTATTTAATTCCTAAAGGTGGAACTGTACCAAAAGTATTTATGCATTTTTCCATTCTGATAACATGTGCCATGTATATTTGAAAATAAGTTTTAGTGTACATATAAATCTTTCATAAAATATTTTAGCTATATTAATCTGCTCTGTTCTGACACAAAGCAGCATCAGCTAAAAGTGTAATAGCCAATATTCCTTCTACTGTTTTGCTTATTCAGCCACAGGATTTTGGACACGTACTAAACTCTGTCTTCCTAATGATTGTTCTATGTTGATATTCTTAGGTGCACAAAATGTTTCTTCTAATTATAGTTATATATCATTTATTTCTAATTCAGAAAAGTGTTCTTGAGTTATGGTGTTTAATTTTCTTTTTTGCAGCCAAGTAGGGTGGCAAAGAATTATAATTTCCAGGGCTACATAATGTTATTTTAGTGTTAATTTCTTGGATGTCTATAATTTGTCATTACATTTTTGTCTATTTTCAATGTTGCTTCTTTTTTCTAAATTCTTTTTGTCTCTTTATTTCTTTTCTTACATATATTTTTCATTTGGTTTTTACTAAGATTTTATTATTTTATTTATTCAGCATTATGTATTTTAATTCTTTAGTTTCCAAAATGATTGTCCTTTATTCCTAATTCTTAGATTTTATTATTGCATTTTTGAAAATGTTGTTCTTAATATCATACTATCTTCCAAAAATCTTTTAGTTTGTTTCAAAATACTTGGTAATAGTCTTATTCTATATTATTGGTTTGCCTATCTTACATGTTTTAGTTGTCTGTGAGAACATTATATTAGATTTTTGTTTTCTTTTTGCTTATGGTAATTTTGTGCATGACTTGCTCTCAACATTTCTCAGAGAGATTTTCATTTGCAATTAGTTTTCCTGAATTTTTAGGAGATAAAATTCAAAATATGTTTCTAATTTAATGCAATCTACTTTCCCGTTGTTTGTGTAACATGGTGTTTTGTTTTTGGAAAGCCTGAACTCTATTTCTCTTTAGTATTGTCTTTAGCTTCTCTTTTCTTTGTCTCTTTTCTTTGTTCAGGTTCAGTGATCAGCACTTTTTTTTTTTTCCGAGTTGTGCTCTATCTTTGAAAGATTGATCCTTCTCAGGGTAAAGAGTTCGGAGGGTAGAGACTCAAAATTCTTTAGACATGAACAGGAGTCCCTCACATTTCTAAATTCAAACACTGTTTGTTTTGGATCAAATCCTATTTGTTTTGGATGTTATCTTCAAATTACCACCCTGTGCTTTGCAGTGAATACTTGTTATTTCAGATTCTGTGCTCTTAAATCACTTCATTTCTCAGTCTGTTTTTCTCTCAGCTTCTTCCAAGATGCTGAACTGAACAGTAAAAGTTATTTATGTATTTCTTTGTCAATAACTTGTTTATTTTGAAATAATCAAATATTATTTTTGCTGTCCATAATTTTTCTAGTATTACTATTTATCACTCTGCCTATTGGAGTTGGGAAGTTCCTAAATTTGTTCTTCCTCTATCACTCATCTTCCTAGAATCTACTTTTGTCACTTTTAAACATTGAAATGTATCTGCTTAAGTTTTCATCTTATGGAAGATGTGGAGCTATTATCTTGTGATATTTTACTCAAGGTCGGAGTCCACATAGTACCATGAGAATTCTCAAAAAAAGTAGTTGCCCCCAAAAATCTATAAAATCTTCTGCAGAGCAACAATTTCAGTATTTTCCTTAGCTGAATTCTTGCCAAAACTCACATCTTCTTCAAGCTGTTTGGAACCTGAAAAATCAATGCCAGATCATCTACTGTGCATGGTAACTGTGGCAGAAATTTTCTTATCATGCACTCAAAATAATTATTTAAAATTTTTAAATTTCTTTTTTTTCTTTGTACCAGGGATTAAACTCATGACCTCATGCTTGCCAGGCAGGCGCTTATGACACTGAGCTACATCCCCAACCCAATAAATTTCTATTTTTAGTAATATAAATTTATGGGGCACAGTATGATAATCTGTTACACATTCAATGTAGAATGGTCAAGTCAAGGTAATTAGCATTACCATTGTCTTAAACATTTAATTTTTAAATTAACATGTAACAATTGTACTTGTTTGAGGATAATCATCATCTTTCTCAGACTTTGTGTCTTTCAATAGAAAAGCATGGTCATTCTTTTGAAATGATTTTCCTTTCATTATTTATTACTAATCTCATAAGACAAGAAAACTAAAAATAATTTGAGAGTTTGCATGCTTCCACATCTAATAGGTCACTTACCTTACTAGGGTTTCACTTTGAAGTTCCTAAATATTATAGGAGAGGTTAGAAGACTTTAATGTTAATAATGTAGTGTTTTAAAGATAAACTAGGATTTGTGATATTCAATTACTCATTTTTATGTTACCCCACAATTTTTACTCATGATGCTGTTATTTTGGGCCAATGGCTTCTGTGTGACATATAGACAATCTTATTAGTGAATCATTGCTGAGCATCCTGTATGACTCAACTGTATCCTTAAAAACAACAGCTATCTGGATTTCTAAATCTAGGAAGATAGAGGAACATTCTTTAAATAGATGTAATCAGTACTCTGGCACCTAATTAAACGTTTCTATTAGGAGATAAAAATGTCATTAAATTGGCTGTAGTGTTACTGCAATCAGTGATTCCAATAAATCTGCCAAAAGAAGTGAAAATCCAAGTGCCCATATGCTTTTCTAATAACGCATCTACACTAGTTATTTTCCCTCAGAATACAGACGTCAATTTCACTGGGAAGTTGTTTTCAGAATTCTCTATATTCTACTGCATTGAGAAATTGAACTTATCAGTACTGCACCACTATTCTATCACATTTCTGAGTGGTTAAACCTTCCTTCAGAAGCAGTATAACTCACAATTCTAAATCCTTATCAAAAGGAGAAAAAACATGTCACTCTAACACATTATTGACATATTAGACATTATTATGTGTGTTCTAGAGTATGCTTTGGAGATATGTAGCCAGAAAATCTAAACAGGTATGTGTTTCCTATTTTAGCAAGCTCACTTTCTGATTTTCATATATTCTAAAGACAACAAAAGCTTTGCACAGTATTTTGTGTGAGGATATTCATTGCAGCATTACATAATATTTTATTATGTAATATGCAAATATTCTAAAAACTCCAGAGAAAATCTGCAATCAGAAATGCTTCTGGTTCCAAGCATTTAGAATAAGTATACTCTATCTGTATAAACAAAGTATAAAAGAATATTTAAGCCTGAGACAATGTTTGACAAAATATGCTCATCACAGCTAGTAACTTCTTAAAAAATGTTACATTTCTTCAGTTTTCTAAAACATATAGAGTTAGACACAAATCTTAAGCAAAAACTATAAACACCTTATTTTAATAGGAAAAAAATTCCCAAAGTGGATCTAGAGTTGCTGACATTGAGAAGAATCATCCAATATATTGGTATGAATGGTGGCCTATTCTGAAGGGATTCAAAACATTTCAGATAATTTCTGTCAAATAAAATATTACAATGTGTTCTCAAATACCTTATTCACCTGAATGGGAATCATACCACCTGTGGCTCTTCCACAAGATGAAAATGGCCATGAAAGGTAAACAATTGAAGAGATTCAGGAAGTCTAGGCAGCCATGACAACACAACCAAAGACACTTGTAAAAGGATGATGTCCAGATTTAGAAAATGGCAAGAATGAGTGGGAAGTGCATTCAAAAGAAATGGGGACTATTTTGAAGGGGATTATCAAGAGTGATGAAGCTTTTACTGCAATAATTTTTAAACATTTATATACAAGACATTAAAGATGGCCAATTGATAGGTAGCACAATAGAAAGCCTTTTCAAGAAAAACAACTTAGATGCTAAAATTTAACACTGTGGAGAAGACCAGACAAAAAGAGAGGGATTCTCATGACCCAGAAAGAAACTGAGGAAAAAGAAAAATAAAAAAAATAAAGAAAGAAAAAGCGTGAATGGAGGGCTGGAGCTGGGTGCGCTTCCGTCACTGTACTGGGTGACTAATGATCGAGCTGAGGTTGCATCCACGCCGAGAGCAGGGGTTGGTGAGCTCGGGACCCTTGATGGGAGGAGGTGCTGCAACAGGGAGTGGAAACAGTGAAATGAGCTGCATGGACTTTGGTGAGTGCTGGGAAGTGGGTTCCCCAGAGCAGGATAAATGGCTAGACAACATATTTGGATTTGGGCAGGACAGGATTGGATCAACAACTGAGGCGGCATCAGTCGGCAGCTCATGGTCCAAAGCAGATTGGTGGGATCTACTTGGGCTGGGCCATGCTCCTGGTCAGGACCCAGTAGCCAGGGACAAAGCTGTCCTGAACATATGACATCTGCAGAGCACACACTGATGTGCAGAAGACACTCACTGGCCTAGAGGGAAGGGGCTGGCCCACATTGCCCCTGCGTAGACCTCACAGATCAACAACAGGCTAGGGAGAGCAGTGGTCCCCTAGCCAGTATGTTTCAGAAAAACAGTAAGCAATAGGAAAGGGTCCTGAGACCTCCGCCATTCTCCTGTCTGAAAAAAACCAGAAACATGACAAGACAAAGAAAGAGCAAAAAGTCTCCAACCACTGACCCAGGGAGTATAAGTCTAGGAGAGGTGAATGCAGAGGAGATAGAGGGCAGCAAACATGCAATATCAGACATGGCCTCATTGGAAATAAAGAAATGCTTCCATGACCTCATCAACAAATTTAAATCTGAAAATAAGAAGACTAATAAAAGAAACACTGGACACTCCTCAAGAAGATGCAAATGGAAGATTGGAGGAATGCAGAGAAAGGAGAGAAGCCTTTGATGAAGAATATAAACAAAATCTAGAATACATGAAACAGATCCAAAGAGAATATCAGAAATTAAAAACGCCATTGAAAGCTGGCAAAATCTTTTAACAGAACCTAAGACAGACTTTCAAAACTTGAAGATAGATTTGCAATGTAGGATCATGAAAGGAAGGATCTCTTAAAAATAACCAGGAACCAAGAAGTAAGGATACAAAGGCTGGAAGACAACAAGAGGATTTATAATTTAAGAATAAAAAATGTGAACAAAGAAGCAGGGACAAATACAAATGAAATAAAAGGCTACTCACAGAAATAATTAAGGAAAACTTCCCAAGCATAGGAAATGGAAGTGATGTTCAGATGTATGAGGCATACATCTCCAACCAGCTACAACCAAAACAAATCTATACCCAGATGTATAATAATCAGAATCCAAGAAATCCATTACAAGAACAGAATATTAAAAGCAGTCAGAGAAAAGAAACAGATTACCTATAAAGGAAAACTCATCAAAATCACAGCGGACTTCTCAATGCAAACCATCAAATCAAGAAGAGCTTGGAGTGAAATATTCCAAGCCCTGAAAGAAAATAACCTCCACCCCCCAGATTGATGTACCCTGTAAAATTAATGGAGAGATAAGATATTTCCATGACAAAGAGGAACTGAGGGAGTTTGTGATGACCAATCCAATCCTGCAAAGAATACTGAAGGACATTCTAGAGAGAGAGAAGAAAATCACCAGGATTCCAAGAACAATGGCAGAAAGGCCTCAAAGAAAGGGGCAGACAGTGGAATGAAGGAGAAAAGTAAACAAGGACAGAAAAATAGCATAGCAGAGATGAGGCAAAGAAGATTGGCTATATTGCTGTTTTGCCTTGGCTAATTTTGTTCAAATCTGGTATGCTTGAGAGTATCAAGTCTGAGAGTAGAGGCAACTACTCTGAAGATGGCAAGATTCAATAGGATTCCCATTCTGGTTTGATTATTAACTGCCTTTGAAGTCCTATAATATCTCCAATGTTTGGTGTTTATTAATAGTGCTTTGTACTGCTATGTTTGATTATACTATGCCTGATGATATAGACAATTTTATTGAAAACAACAAGAGACATCATAGTAACTACTGTAGATCACCTAGTATTGTGGTTTTATATATCCTTTTCATTTCATGTCTCTCTAGGAATTAGTATTGTTGACTTTTTTTTGATTTGTTTTTCCTTTTAATACAGAAAGGATAGGTATACATGTAGAGATTTATAACATGTATAGAACTTCTAAACAGTTTATGAGAATTGATTATTGTTATTGTAAAAAAGAGAGGAAAAGAAAGTACTCTAAAGGATATAACTGCATGTATGTTTTAGTGTGTAGGATTAATAATCATATTACTAAGTTTTTGTTGGATAGATGAACAGAACTGATTGCAGTCTCACTGTTTGAATGTCCACTTTGTATGCTTTACTTTTGTAACCTGAACAACTACTTCTAGGAGGAAAATACGTGATTATCAACTAGCGATTTCTTACGGGTTTTTTTTTTTAAATTATGTATTATTTCTACACTCTTTCTGTTTCATTTTTTTTCCTTTAAATTAAAAAAAAAGGGCTGGGGATTTAGCTCGGTGGCATAAGCATCTGCCAGGCAAGCATTAGGGTGTGAGTTCAATCCCTGGTACCAAAAGTAAATAAAATAAAATAAAATAAAATATAAATTTAAAAAATTTATATGCACATCATATTTTTGATCGAGTCTTGTAGAACTACAGAATACATGAATCTGAGATTGAAAACAAACAAGCAGAGATTGGAGTAAGAGATAAAATACCTAGAAGTTAGCAAGCCAGTCATTGTTTCTTTATGGAGAGCCAAACTGTGAATTCTTCACAACTAGGGAGCCAGAAAAGGAAAGGAGTCATCAGCTACAAACCAAGATTGATTCAGTTGCTTGGTTGGAGAAACGGGAGATCCTCTGTCCAGGGTGTTCCTTCTCAAGGGCAAGTGAGGCTATGCTCCTTCCAGAATCCTTCATCAACATGATATTAGAGCAGAAGAAAACTATGTTACATCAAAAATTCAATTCCTGGAACAACCCAAGGCTTACTGGTTTCTTAAAAAAAAAAACACAATATACTGTGCAAATTTCTTTAAAAAATTTTAAATTCCTTTCACCATTTGTTTTGCTTTGTTTTTTCTTAAATGAGCTCATGAGAACAGAGAACACTTTTGACTGTTAGTTTCTATGACACTTTTCCTCAGGGGTTTATAATTAGTTTTGTTGACTTTGGACAAAAATTCAAAGAAGTGTACTTTAAGACGACGATAAATTTTTACAGTCAGTTGCCCCAGAGATGTGACAATTAAAGCCACTTATTTTAATCATAGTAAACAAAAGAACTTTACTCTGTGAAATTGTACTGGTTGAGTCCTTTCTTGTCACTCAGAATAAGGCTAAATTACATAGTATCTTCCATTTAAATTTAAAATTCTATATTTCTCCATTCTGAAAAGACTTCTCTTTTTTATCAAATAAATTATAAAAGACATATTTTGTCATATGTCAAGAAATATTATGAGTCAAGTATTAATTTCTCTTTAGAATAACACTGTGAATCAATAACATCTGTCAGTAATGAATATGAAATATGTTGTGATGAGTGTAAAATGCCAGTAAATTTCTTGTTATACAGGGTGATCAAAAATATGGTGAATTTTAAACTTTTAACAAGTTATTACTGTAAAAGATGTATTGCCATCAATCCTCTTCACAATACTCCCTTCACTTATAACACATGTATCTCACAATTCTGCTACTTTCTGAAACAGTTATGAAAGTCTTTTTTCATGTCTATATGAGATATGATCACAAATTCAGTGAATGCTGCTACCAAGGAATATCCAAAGCACAGACAGGCTAGTAAAAATATTATATTGTATTTTCATGCACTTTTATTAATTGAATCTGACACTGTGAAACTTCTGACTCCTTCACAAAGTCAAAATGACTATAAAAAAGCAAATGTTTAAAAATATGGAGGCAACCACCACACTACAACTAAAGTCACTCACAAAAGAAGACTTCCATGATTGCTTCAGCAAGTGGAAAGAATGAGGAAATAAGTATGTTGGAAGTTCATGGGAGCAGTTCTGAAAAGGATTAGTGGCAATTGGTTTAATGTAACAACTTTTAATTTAAGAACTCAAAATATTTTTTGTCACACTTCCTATAAATGACAATCACAATCTTTGAGAAATGATTGAGTTCCTTGGATATGTGTTTTTCTTTATTAATATGTGATATAAATAAATACATTTTAAATTGAAAGGAATTTTTTACAGGAACTCATTATTAAAGGGACTTTTTTTAAAAAAGGTGTTTAAGCAAATCTTTGCTCTAGAACCATGAAAGATGAATAAGGCAGTAAGGCAAGGTACAGTTTCAGGGCACACACATAATTGGCATCCTGACTTATTCCTAGTAAGTTCTCTGTCTTTTGTGACCCTATATGGAATGCAATGTCTGGTCTATTCAACGTGCAACTTATTTTGTGTTATTCTATTAAGTATATTTAGTATCATGTTTCATTTTCACCAAAGTAGAATCTTGAGAATGAATACCATTTCTCATTTTTAAAAAACTCTCTTTGGAATCTAACACTCTCACTGGAATTTATAGATGCTTAACAAATGTAATAAGTAATCTTCCCAGTGCAGTTTTTGGCATATTGGTTTCAAGCCTGTGTATGTTAGAATCCCTTTGATAACTTCAAAGTGGAGTTGTGACTCAGGTCCTGAAATCTCTGAATAATGGGTCTAAGGGATTAGTAGATAATGTCATAGCCTATCCACTTCATTGAACTTAGCATTTTTACTAGTTTTTCTACTTAACACTTTTAACAACCCTATAAAGGTGTTAACAACTCTATTATACAAACAATAGCAATAATAACTTTTTCTATGAATTTATTAAATGCCAGAATTCCAAGAACTTTGTAAACACCAGTCTGCAGACCACATGGAAGAGCATATGTGAAGAGTACATCAGTGAGACAAATACCTTGGAGTAAACAACCAAATCAAACAATAATAATGCTGTCTTCTGCTATAGAAGCCTTATGTCCGGATTCTTACCAATTGTCTTGTTTTCTATATTTAACAAAGTCACTTAGATATCTCCTTCTTTGTGATATTTTTTATTTTTAGATCAGTTTTGCTTCAGTTATTCTCAGCAGACAAAATTAGACTGTCATATCTGTTGAAAATTTCATTTTACATTTAAAAACCATTAAGTTGGATCCTAGTAACCCCCCAATTTCTCTGCCTTCTCCTGAGATTTCCTACCACAAAACACAATTCATGGGTTCCTCCTGAAACTGGTTAATTTACATGGTAAAGAGGAAGGTATTGAAAATCCTGGCCAAAATAAAGCTGTAGCTCTGCACTACACCAGGACACCAGATTTAAAACGAAATATCCAGATAAATAATGTGGAGTAGAAAGTGTTCAGTCATGAATCCATTTCTGTATTTTGCCAAGGTGGACAAGAACCTTAAACATATTGAGACTCAGTTTTATCATTGTGAAATGAGAATAATTACATGCGTATGGTAAAATTGTGGTGGAGATTAATGTGATGACGTCCACGGGTCCTCTGCACGAATTACCCTGCTGACCTCAGCGTGTAACGTTTTCTCTTAGCCCTCTGATATGACTTTCCTCTGTAGGGAAGTGGGGTCTCGGACACTTAACCTCATACTTACAGAAGAAGCTTCTCCTTTTCATACTCACAGTCCCTGTCACATTAAGTATGAACTTTAAATTTTTGAATACAACTTACAAATCCTGAAAATGCAACATAACGTTATGTTACAAGGAAAAAGAAAATAGATGAGAAATTTATTTAATAAATGTTTGGTAATAGAATGGTAAGGCAGGCATCATTTTCAAGAATACAGGTCTTATGTCTCGTTAGTATTTTTCATTAAATAAGTAAATAATGTTATTTAATTAGTAAATAATGAAAATTGAATGATAAGCTTAAAGTGTCTTAAATATCCTATGTTCATTGAAGTCCTGATATGCAGGGAATAAAGAAAGAAGAAAACTTTACACCTTGGAATTCCATACATTTAGAATTGAAAAAGTAATTTGATAGTATAGTAAGCTTTTATAAAACTTTCAATCTTCTCATTTGATCCTCTGAATAACTCTTTTAAAATGATACGGGAGCTTTATCATTGCCTTCTGTTAGCTTTTTTAGACTATAATAAAATACCTGAAGTTTCATTTATAAAAAAGATTACTTGAACTCATAGTCTTGGAGGTTTTCAGTACATTACCAATCTATCTGGTTGTTTTGGGCCTCTGGTAAGGCACCAAATCTTGGTGCAGAGAGTGTGGTAGACAAAAACTTCTTATTTCATGGTCAGAAAGCAAAGAGAAGGAGGAAAAGGTTAATGTTAGATGCACTAAGGTGTAGGTATGAATGTATTTGTCATGAAATAAAAACTACACAAGCCAGAATAGATTTTATATATATATATTTTTTTTTCTCCAACTCCATTCTGCATGGGTGCAGAAGATTACGTATAAAAAGTTGGACTTAATGAATGTTAGGGTTTTACCCAATGAGGATAACAAAAGGAGGAAGTGACTAGGGAGTTAGGGAAGAACGCAGAAGAGAAAGCATGATGGGCCGAGAGACTTAATCCCTGCAAGAAGGAAATGGCATGTTGAGATTTCACTGAACAATAAAATGTGGACATTTCAATGGACTATAGGTTTTAAAGATGTGGAGATCAGAAAATGGAAAGCTTAAAATTGAGACTCTCTGTATTTTATTTTATTGTAATGAAGCCAATAGTGTGATCTTAGTGGCAAATGGGTGGCCTATGGTTGAGAGATAGGTCAGTGGAACCAGGAGTGAAAAAGCATTTGGAAGCTACATATTAAAGAGATTATTTATGTGTATAATAAAATCACCAAAAATGATGGTTGTACATTGTACAGAACTGGAAAAAGTTAATTGAACCTAAATCCAAAAGCCTAAAACAGTGAAAGAGAATAATCTGGGAATCTGTAGATAACCGCAAGGAGGAATAATAGGTGTTACACTTTGCTAACATGTGGCAAAAAGCTGTGTATGTTTGTATAAAAGGCAGTGGACATTAGGTTACAGGCAAAAGGAAGTGAATGAGGTTGTATTCACCACTCTCTTCCAGATCCATGGCAACAAGGCTCTGAGGAGAAAAAATTCACCACTGAGAGGTTCTACTAAGAAAAGGAAAAGGTTTAGGGTAGTCTAGCTTTCATCCTATTACAGCAAGTCAGCAATGAGAACATTCAGAGAATATTGAAGACGGGATACTTCGCTCATGATCGACCTTGAGTTTCCGAGTATAAGGCTGAGGTTTCAAGGATTGAGGTCAACTGTGTAACTGGCAGACATGGGTCCATATGGAGTGAAATCAGAATGAGGTTCTGCAGAATAAAAATGACCTGGGAGTTTTCAGATAGTTTGGTGTCTGGAAGCAAAACCAAGTAAGTGGCAGAATAAATTTAGTCTTGATGTTGTTAAGGCAAGAACTCAGGAGAAGTCTGTGAGTATCACTATGTGCGCATCTGGGTGTGTTTACATGGAGATAAAGAAGAGCTGATTTCTTGTCTGGACTGATGAGCTCTCTACTTTTCTTAATTCCTGTGGAAGTCACTGTGTGACCTGTTTGTATTTTACTCCCTGTATCTTCCACTGCATAGGCAAAATGCTTGATTAATGTTTGTTGAATATTTAAAATAAAAACACTAGTTAAATTTGAAGACTGGAGACCTGTAACATAGGTGAAACAATATTGAATAATTTGGAATGTCTGTGGATTTTTCACCTCCTGTTATCAAATACTGTTAAGTTTGCATGGCAGAATGATCTGAGGATGAATCATCACTGGCTCATGGATCATTTGTGTTACCTGCAGCACTCACTTAAAACCACGGTGACCCTTTCTGACTACTTGTAATGGTTCATGGTGGAGAACGCAGCTCCTGAATAGTGCACAGTGATTAGTCGGTACCATCTCTTACCTCTTAGAGTCAAAAGAGATGTGAAGCAAGAGAACAGGATTTAGTACCATATTTCTCTTTTCTCAGTTGAACTATGTATCTGTAAAACATTATAAAACCTCCTATTTTGAAAAAGTTAGTCTTTATAAGGTGATTTTAGTTTTCTTCAAGTAGTAAAGGACTTTTAAAGACATTAAATAATTTATTTTCTTTACTTACATAGAATAAAAGAAGACACGCAAGCCAAGTGTAAGGATCAAAAATCCTAAGTGCCTCCTTTAGATGTGGTGAGAGGAGATTCTATTTTTAAGAGAATGACTAGACTACATGGCCTAATGTGCTTTTTAATATACAAAAATTGCATTAATGTAAATCAATAAGATTTGAAATACTTTTGAGCACGTGTGTCTAGTACTCTGAACTACTAAGAAGTAAATTGTGTGCTCCTACAATTTGTATGAGGGATTATTGGAAGATATAGTGAATGTTTCAATTAAAAAGAATAAATGTATTACACTAACAAAATAATTGCTAAGAATGGTGAGATAAGGGTGTCTGAAACAGAGAAGTATTTTGAGATATATTAATGCCAATGTGTCTTATCCTGTAATGAACTTTTTAATTTAAACATTCACCATTGTATGATTATCTTCATTGGTCAAGTCAGTAAGGCAATTTCTGTGTAGTGTACCATCATCTACCATATTTTACTACATCTTCACCTTACAACTTCTGGCTCTTCCCCAAAGCCAAAGTAGCATTTGAATCAATTCAGGAATGGATGGAGCCATGAGAACAGAATTCAAGGTATTCACTTAAGAAGACTTTCAGAGATGCTTCAGAAAATGACAAGAACTATGTGATATGTTCAAAGCAATGGAGAGATATGTTAAGAGAGATTCATGACAATGGGTCTTTATAATTTTTTTTCAAATTTATTAAAAATTTGCCATATTTTTATCACATCTATCTGTTGAATCCCTGACTCCCAATGTTACTAGGTCTTTAGTGGGTAATTAAGGGTAAATTAGGTCATAAAGGGAAAGCCTTAATCCCTAGGATAATAGACCTTTGTCAGGAGGAAGACATTTATGAGTTCCTTATACATTTTGGGTATTAAGCTCTCATTAAGTCTATGGCTTGCTAATATTTTCTCCCATTCTATGGATTGCCTTTTCATTTTGTTGTCTCCTTGGCTGTGGAGAAAGTTTTAATTTGATTGAATCTCACATGTTTATTTTTGGTTTTGTTGTCTGTGCTTTTGGTATAATCTCCAAAAATATCATCATCAAAGCCAACATTAATGAGGTTTTTGTCCACTTTTTTGGTGGGATATTTTGTAGTTTCTGGTCACATTTGCTATAGTGAAGGGAAAATGTGGTAGTGTTGATACAAGAATGCAAAATTTCATTTAGAAAATGAATAAATTCTAGAGATCCAATATGTGACTAATGCTAAAAGCACAGCAATATTGTATTCTTGAAAATTGCTAAGATAGTGCATTTTAAGTGACCTTACTGCCACCACATATGCAAAAGCTATCTGCAGCAATGAATAGGATTAGTTTGATTTCAGAGATCATAATATAATGAATGTGTATTATCCAAAGGTTATTTGAATACTTTAAATACATATAATTTTGTCAATGATACCTCAATTTTATTAGTTATTATTAGTTACACCTTAATAAAATTGAAAAAAAAGATGCCAAACAGAAAGAAAAAGAGGTCTCCTTGTTGACCACATGAGATTATGGTGTGAGAAATCTGCTGCCTTTAAGCCAGGAAAAGAGGCATCACAGGAAATCATCCCTGTTGGAACCTTAATTTTATAATTTCAGCCTCCACAACTGTAGAGATATAAATTTCTATTGTTTAAACTTCTGTTGTCTATTGTCATCTGGTATGGCAACCTGAGTAGACCAAGGTATCTACTGCCCACCTCACTAGAAATGATGCTTATTTCTGAACGAATAAGAGAGCCCAGCTCATTTTGATCAAGAAATAAATCCTGGAACTTTTAACTATTTGTTGTAGAAATTCTTGACTACTTTAAGAACTATTAAAATACATTAAGATCTTCCTTGAGATTGCTGGTATGTTTTTGGTGTGGTCTGTGATTTAGAGTGTGTCAAGAGCACACTGAAGGAATAAGCAAATGCAAGGATCTGCTATATAGTGAGAGATTATAAAAGATGAAAAGTTCTAGGTAGTGTGCTGCCTTCCTGAATTCACATGAAATGAAAACCTTAACTGTCATCACAAATTTTTCTGCTCTTATATAGATCAGGATATAAAGGAGCAGAAAACTTATTTGTGCTTTTTATTTTTCTTATTTACTATCAAAAAACAACTGGCTTAGTCGGTATCAAGATTTCTTCTCTTGATCAATAAAAGCAATCACTTTTTAATGCCATCACATACTTAGGTACCTGACATTTAGCAATGCTCCCAGATAGATGTCAGCACATGAGAAAATACAAGCACATTGAAAATTATCGTCCTACTCAGTACATTCTCCTGTTGCTTTTATTAATTAGTAATACAAACCAGATTTTCCAAACCTATGCTATTCCTTTGAGCTTGCTGACCTTGTAAGAAAAGTAATAATATTTTTAATTGTCATTAAAAGTGAAAGAAACATGATTTTCAAATTTTTATTTATTTTCCATCAAATTGGTGAGAGACCTGGCCAAAATGATGGGAAGCCAGCCCTCCAAAAAGGGGCTCTTTGCCTTTCTTCTGGGGAAGTAGAAAGCGTTGAGGAAATGCTTTTGGTTTTTCCCTACACAAAAGACACACTTTTGTACTGAATTAAGCTAGAAAAGAAACCCCATACTAAATGGCACCCACTATTGTGTGAAATTTATATTTAAGAAAAAAAGTAGTGTTAAAATCATCATTCTGAGTGCCCTGGAGCAGCCAAATAGAAATATCTCGTCTCTTGTGTGGGCATAGGTTGACTTCAGTTAACTTGCTTGGTGCTCATCTGATTCTGTGCATGTTATTTCACCTTCCTCATTTGTTGCTAGATGAATCATATGAAATCATATAGGCAATACCGCTTGCTTACAGTAAGTGATCAAAGTGCTAGGCATTAATTCATTATTTTATTTTGGGATAACAGGTTTACCAATCTTCTTTTCTTGGTCTTTTATTTTCTACTTCCAACAACTGAGGGGGAGAAAAATAGATTTGCTTTCCCTCTAAAAATTTTACAACTTTAAGCTATTGTTTCCTCTGGAACTAACTCCTTGGGGCTGTCTTATCTGTGTTTTTCCCTGTTCCTCTCTCATAATGTTTCAGTTTTTCCTTATTTTGCCAGGTCCATCACTTCTTCTACCAGAGCCAAATTGTTCATCATCTCTGTTTCTATGGAAATCCTCAGCTCTCTGAAGCATTTCCTTACTGTCCTATGTCCATATGGGCAGATGTTCTTAGCATGCATTGTTCTCTTTTGCCTACTCTCACTTGGTCATAGGACTTGACAGATAGTATTCACTTTGCTTTAGATTAAAGGTCCTGGAAATTTTTTCTTAGCTTTTCCCTTTCCTCTGTAAAGGTACAAAAAGATTTATATTTATCTATTGGCTTTATAAAGGCCATTACTAAGTCTTTATCCCTTCACACTTCCAAATTCTTTCTTGTCTACTTATTTTTTTTTCCAATTTTGTGTGAAATCATTCTCCTGTGTGTTCATTTGCTGACAGTAATTTCAGCAATCAACTTTCAGTTTCTGTTAGATGCCAGTCTATTTCGTGGATCACAGCCTTCCCAAATATTTATCTTTTTGGCTGGAGTTTCCTTTTCTTTTCTGTTCATTTGATCAATTCTTATTCATATTTTTCTCTCAACTTAGATTCTGAGAAATATTCCATCATAGCTTTCATTTTATGTATTCAGGATATGCTATGCTTTTTTGAGACACATTTATAAAAATTAAATTTATTGAGTGCTGATTTGTCAAGGATTATTTCCTCCACTTACTCAGAGATTAGAGTTTTGTCTACACATACAGCTCCAGCAATGAACACAATGATCAGCAGACAATATATATTCAGTAAATATTTACTCTGTGACTGAATGAATACATGATTTGTACACTCTTTCTCATTAATTTTCATAGTAAAATAAACTTGTCTCTGACTAGTTTCTCTGCTAAAGGTAACCATTTTATATCACTGTAGTTAGGAGTTGTGAGGAGAACAGTTAGAATCAAGACACAGAATTTAGAATATTATTTTATGATGGTTAAACACAGAAAGTACAGGAAATGTGTCCACAACACTAAAGACTCAGAATATTCAGCCAAGGGCCTGAATCCCACAGCAATGTCCTGCATAAGTTCAGGTGAAGACCCAGAGCCCATGACAGTGCTTCCCAGAGTCCACCTGGAGGTCTAGAGCCCAAGAGAAGAACTCATGCCAGCCTCTTTTACAGATCTGTGCTGGGAAGGCCCAAAGGTCAGCGGAGGAAGCTAGAAAGTCTTTGCCAGCTGTGCTAGGAAGGCCCAAAGGTCAGCGGAGGAAGCTAGAAAGTCTTTGCCAGCTGGGTGAAGGAACTGTGCTGATAGTCTGAGGGTTCTACATCAGAGCCGAGAAGTCACACTCAAAATAAGGACTAGTGCTGCCCTGAAAAGCACCACAGCCATCCTCAGCTTCACGGAGGTCCTCTGATGATGAGAAGAGTTGAGTATGTGCCAGAAAGCCAGCATGACAAGTTTGTTCTCGAGATTAAACGGCACACATCTTCCCCTCTGGAGCCAGGAAGCGATGCTCAATGTAAGGCTCAGAGCTCCCCCAAAGTGAACTACAGCCATTCTCCCCAACAAAGTCCCCGAGCTCCTCCGATGACAATGGTCGAACTCACACTAGGGCAGCTAGACATGATGAGCTCCTCCAGGAGAACCAGCGGCTCAAACAGCAACACTTAGAGAAACCCACAATGCCTCACTCGCCTTATTTATGCTCAGCACCAGGCTGATTTAATTCAGCTGCTGTTAAGTTGACCACTAGTTTTTAATCCATAACATATACTATTAAATGAAACATGTCAGACTGAGGTTTTGTCTTTTCTCGGTGCCAGAATTTTGTATTTGTACAGTGCTTCTTAATCCAAGCTCTATTTACTTGAACTCTCAGAGACTCAGAGCATGTCTTTAATTCATTCCCACTCTGTAGTTATCGATATATTTATTTTTACTCGGCTCAGCAAAACCACCCAGTCTTTGCCCAGAAGAGCTTCTCCAGCTATTTTCCTGACGGAATAGCACTCCTAGTGCCAGTGCCAGAGGGTCTCATGATCTGTCTCCTTTGGACAATATTTTTTAGTGGCTTCTTTTTCTCCCCACAACTCTGAAATGCTTCCTTTTTTTTCTGTTGCATACTCTTTCTATATATGATCCTTGCTAAAGACCGAAGAAGTGTATATAGGAATCTTTTAGATCTTTTCTACAGCTTTTTTCTAGCCCATATTCAGCACAGATTTTGAAATTTCAACCCAGAGTGCTTTCATTAGCTTCCTGGTTGTCAGCTCCTCTTCCTGGGCAGGTCTACTTCTTGGCAGCCATTTCTCCTGTAGTAGACTTTTATTTTAAAAGCACAAGCCTCTATACATTCTCAATTAGCCTTAGGAACTATGGCAAAAGTGCTTAGACCCTTATAACAATTCATGAAGTTGTAAAATATCAGGGTGAAATCTGGCAAAACCCAGGAACTCAGTGAAAGATTCCTATACTCTAGGTGAGTTTTGGGTTAATGTTTACAATTTTTTATCTTAATAGATGAGGCTGACATGATTTAATGGATAATTTATTCTCAAATATCCTCCATGTGAATTTCTCATAAGAAGAGAAGTAAAGGCCCAGTTTCTCAGGGGGTAGATCAATTTTTAATTTCAGCCATCAATATTTTTGTTCCTGTCCAGGCAGAGGAAGTACTTGGGACCTGTCTTAGTTCATGTATGTGATTATCAAAAAAACCCCCTTAAAGTGTGTAACTTTTAACAAGCATAAATTTATTTTCTCAGACTTCCAAAGGCCCTGAATTCTAAAATCAAGATTCCAACACCTGGAGAGTGTCCCCTTGCTGTATGATCATATGGTGGAAGGCAGACAGGCAAAAGGGATGGATGTGGTATTTTCACATGACCAAAGAGGAAGAGCAAGCTAGCTGAATATGACATTAAAATCTTTCCAAAGACCTGAATCCTGTGCACGAGAGAAAAGCCCTCGTGGCGAAATAATCTCTTAAAGTCATGACATTACCTGTTAAGTTTCAACTTTAAAATCTTGGAGGGCACATGTTCAAACTACGCTAAAGTTGCGAAACTGCAGAGCATTTCAAACGTGGTAGTGTGAACTGTTCTGACTTTCAGTGAGAAACTGAAGTGCTGGTGGCAAGCCACTTGGGCCAGCTTCTGAGGGAGCATAATAGTCCAGGAAAGAAGGAGGAAAAGAGACTGAGGCGTGTGAACTATAGTGAGAATAATAAAGGAGGCGTATTTTACAAAACAATAGTGAAAAGGGTTTTATAGTGCCATGGCTAGGGGGGTAGAAGAAACAAAAACAGAAAATATTGTAGCGGATTATAAATAATAATTTTAGGATTGACATTTCTCTTCAATTACATTATTATGTATACATCAAGCTTTTTGGTAAATATTTGGCATAGATTGACTTACATAAGAGTCCTTGGTGTTTCTATTTTCTTGTGTTTTGGATTTCACTTATTTTCTGTGATTTTGTACTTAGTCATGATTCTCAGCTCTGCTTCTGAATAATAGATCAACATAAAGTGAGCCAAGATTTCATTTTCATTGTGATTGCCTGGCCACTGGACCCAGGATGTAAGAGAACAAGGTTTAATTAGATGTGTCATTATGGTTCTTGGAATATAAGTCAGAGGAAAGAATGCACCATTTAGAACATGATGCCATGGGAAAACAGGCTTGCACTGCATTGTACAAAATTATAAATTTGAAAGGAGTGCAGCTTTAAACTTGAACTTCATAGATCTTCATTTTCATAAGATATTAGAACCCTTTTAGAATGGTAAGAAGAGAAGGATTCCAGACTTGAAATAACTTTAAGTTAGTGCACTGCTGTGGCAGAAGTGGTGGGATTCCTTAAGGTCTATTCTGTTACTATGGAACTTCGGTGAAATAGACTCTCAATCCATAATCACAAACTTTTTCCCCTGGAAATTGCATATATTCTCATGAAAACCCCAGCCAAAAGAGAGAAAAAAGAACCTTGAGTCATAATTTAAATATATTACTATTATGGGGCTGGGATTTAAATCCTCAGAGACTAAGAAATGCTTTTTGCCAAGTCACGACTCACAAGTTCAGTCATGGAAACTGTTGTTTATGCCCCACTCAGTTGCAGAGCTATTTCCACACAGAGCTGAAGCACTTGTTAGGACAAGGATGTAGTGGGTACAGAGTGGTGGGACTCAGAAAACTAATTTATGATCAGGTACAGTGCCATATGAAAGTGTTGCGAGGGAAAGAACTCCCACATTGAATTCTCTCTCCATCAGGGATGTAAAATGACCTTTAGCAGATCAAAACAAGAACCAAGAATGCACAAGCAAAAATATTGGAGCAAATTTTGTAATTCAAGGCAATTTAGAAACATCTTGGAATTATCCCTATAAGGAAAGCTAATTGGGACTAAAGTTAAAAGGAGGATTCTATATCAGTACTTTCCAAACAAGACACAATAATGGTCAAAAAGGCTCAGGAAACCAAGATTTTGTAGGAAATTAGGCCTTTTGAAGTCAGACTTCCCCCCACTAGAAGATGTAGGTATGAGCAGTAACAAAGCTCCCTCATGCCAATAGAAAGTACCCTCCTGGAAGGTTTCCTGAAGTCTAATTGGGGATTAAACCCTGGAAATTGTTTCCAATATGGTTGTGTAGTTATATTGTATTTCTATTCCCAATGCATAATGTAACAAAGCTAAATAATTGTGCTCAGGCTGTCTGGAATTTTAATGTTTGGAGATAGTTCTGACTTTAGGGAGAGCCATGAGAAATTACAGTAACAAGTTTAGGAAATTTGTTTATGACAGGTAGAGAGATTATTTCTCCCCTTTATAGAGTGATTGACCTTTACAAGAAGAAAATTGAAATCTTCCACCAACATTTCTACCTGCAGGAAACTGTTTTTCCTTAAACACAAAGATTGTAAGAATTATGCTTCTCATAGATTTTCAAGTGTGGAGCCCTAGAAGAGACAACGGAGGCTTACAGAAGGTGAATGACTGTGAACTTATGTGATTCTCTCATGGAAATCTCCTGGTCTCCTATGGTAGTAGAACTCATGAAAGCCTGACAGGAATAGAAATGGGAGTATGAGTATATTGGGGACCTCTTATTTGGGATGAAGATGAGCTGAATCATGAGGAGGGATGAGGAAGAGTATATTAGAAAGAGGATACCGTGCAAAAAGTATGGAACGCAAGTTTGAGTTAGCTAGAAATTACAGTGTATACAAGGAATGATTGCAAACTATGTTGAATATTTAAATTCAGGAAAGCATTATGATTAAAGATGTGTCCCGAGAACAATCAAATAAGTGTTCAAAGGAAGGGTGGAGTATTTGAGGGGTTTAAGGGGAATGTGACCTATCATAAAAATTTTTGCTTAAACATTTACTGTATTTTTGAACATCCCTCACTGATCAAGCATTTATGATAATTCCTGTCACGTAAAACACTGTGGATATCTTTGTTCATATTACTTACCAAATCTGGCAACTTCTGACTCTTCCCTAAATTTAAAATTACCAAGAACATTAAATGTTTTGAATAGACTCAGGATGCAGCCAGGACAATGCATTTAAAGACATTCATGGAAGAGAATATCTAGAACTACTTCCAAAAGTAGCAAGAGTGCTGGGATAAGTATGTTCAAAGTGAGGAAGATGAAGGGCAATGTGACTTTTACTATAATAAATTTTTAAAATTTCAACTTTCACTTTTTAAAATCACATTTTGTATATGGCATGTGAGCTGGGCCACCCTTACAGCATGTGAGACACAGCAAGCATATTCACAGAACCCCTCCAACACACGCGGAATAAAACAAGGTAAAACATGGATTTACGTGAAGAGCAGTGATTCGTTCTATACAGTATTATCAACCACACCAGTCCTGTCTAATTTAATATTTCCTACTGTGAGAAAAATGTCCCAAGACTGTTATAGCTCCACATTCCATGACTCCTCCAACCCTGCTTGTATGGAGACACTTGCTTGCCTCTGAAGTTCTGTAAAGTCATCATTTTCCTGATGGCTAAATCCTTACTCATGATTCTGCATTACTCCTGCAGCCTATAAGATATTGCTTAAAATGAATTTCTTAAAAAGTTGTTACTGTGCTTCCTTGTTAAGTATATACTTATCTTTTATTCAGGAAAATGTATATGTAAAAGATAGTTTCTTCTCCATAAGTTTATCATTTAGAATGTTATGATGGAACAATGCATAGTATACCCGTGTTATCTTTTGAACTATTGAGAACATGATCATGGGTTTCTTAGAATGTGATTTATCTTTTTGAAGTATGCTCCTGTCTCCTGTGAACTTCCACAAGCAAGAAATGTAGGTTTGGGACCAGGCAGGGAAAGAATAGTATACCACTCATACAAGTAATGCTTGTCCCTTTTCCATATTAAGGGTTATTTAAGAGGACACAGTGTCACCACATGGATACAGACAGCTGCATGAGAAAAGATCAACAAGGGTGAGTTCATACTGCCATTGGAAAAGCCCTCAGAATGACATTAGTAACAGTAACATGCAAAGATACGCGTGTCATGGATTGGGATAAAGGACAGCTGCTCCCACTCCAGCCACTGTTAGTTCCTACAGCCAAAATAATTAGTGTCACAATCAGAACACAGAGTCAACATACCATTCAAGCCCCAGTGTCAGCAGTAGATTATCATTAGCACCCAGACCTCAAATCATCCCATGTCCAGTAGATGTAGTCAACCAGATCAGCATATCAAGCAGGTCATCATCCTTCTTATAGTCCATTTCTATGCAATGAAGTCAAAGTACTCTACCAAGGAGTACTAGCTAGTACAGACCAGCAATAGCTTGTGGAACACTTTTAATGCCATGCTCAGGAATTTATTTTTTTTATTTTTTATTTAGGGAAGAAAAGCAAAACAGAAATAAGGGTAGATATAATACAGAGTTAAAAAAAAGAAACAGTAAGAAATCACTAGTTGATAAATTACATATTGTTATTTTACAAGTAGTTGTTTGAGTAACAAAATCAAAGCATAAAAAATGGGCAGTCAAACTCTGAAAGTACAAACCATTCTGTTTGATGAACTAACAAAAACTTGGTAGTATGGTTATCTACCTTGCACACTTAAACATACATACAGTTATATCCTTTAGAGCACTTTCCTTCCCTTTCATTATCACAATATTTTTTATACATTTTGGATCTTATTACTCTTTCAGTTTTTTATTATTATTTTTATACTAGAGAGATGATACAATATTTACAAATGTGAGTGATTTATTTCACTTATGAGGATAATCTAGGTAAATGGAGGCAACATGATCAGAAATTTAAATTTCATCTGTAGGTTGATGATTGCAATGTCTTACATGTTTATAAAATGGATATTAGTAGATAATTTTTTTAAAAAAATAAGAACTCTTTGGAAACACTGGTTTTATGATAACCTTTTGATGCAATTATCTGAATTTTGGAAATAAGCCAAATATACTTTTGTTGATTTGTTTTTTTTTAAATGACCCATGAAATCTTTTATATCTTATAAAATCTATTTCCTAATTAGTATACAGACATTTTTTTTAAAAAACTTCAGTAGATATCAGAGCTATCACAAAGGTTTCATGAAGCAATTTTTTTAGAGTCACTATGGTAAGAAAAATAAATGGTTAATGAAGAGAGAAGAGAAAAGGAAAGACCAATTGTAAAAGTTAGGCAGTATAGTAATAATGAAAATTACTCAAGCATGATAAGGTCTTAGCTAAGTCAGTATTAGTGCTACAGAGAAGTCACAAAATAAGTACATTTCTTAGATGAATTAAACTATATGCATTTGGCTAAAAATAACTAAATGAGAGAAAGAGCTACTTAATTTTTCAGGCTATTATATCTGCTATGATGCTTAATGACAGCCTACCCAAGAATGTGTATGGGAACATTGCCTTGGAGCCCTAGCTATGCAGTACATTTTATTCATGACCAGTTAGCTGTTCTGCATGTGATTCTGGTGTTTAAAGATATATACTTTTCATTAAATACTGCTTTGAAACAAAAGCCAACCATTTCATCTTGGACTATGTTCCATTGGCTCAGGGAAAACTGGCCATGTTAGATTTACTGATAGACCATATGTCAGGCTCTGATGTGACAAATTTTGGTCAAAAATATATTATGGTCAAATAAATATGGTCAAAAATATATTAATGAATATATTTCATGTCTGGCTATCATTAATGAATATATTTTTGACCATATATGCATATTGTCCTTTAAGACAGTTTCATTATCTTTTCAGTGCAGATTACATCTATACTTACACAGCCAATAAGCACATATTAATCCACTAAATCTACTGATTTGATTACATAGATTTGACCACACATAAATATATTTGCATCCTTGTTAAAGGAGGGAGACTTTAAATAATATCTAGGCAAAAATAGAACATGCATTAGAAATTGAAGGAAATAAAATTTTATTAACTTTCTTGCAAGATTAAGACAGTTTAGTTTTGGGATAATGCCATAAAATTAAAAAGGATAAACTGGCCAATTCTGAAGCAATATGACAAAAGTAAGAGGTACACAAAAATTTTATCTCTTTTAGAAATTTTAATCTCTAATAACTACCAATCTCTGGCCCAAAGATTCCCAATATCCCCTGAATCCCGGACAGAGAATATCTATAGGAAGAAAAGATAAATGTTCAAACCTTAAAGATTTAAGGCTCTGCTTATAAGCTAATTCCAAATGATCCAGAAAAATTAGAGTACTACTCTGATCTCCAAAGTAGGCTAACAGGAAATTTAAGTGTTGATTTTGACACCAACATCACCTGTAGTTACCTTCTCAGTTCCCACACATATTAGTCCTTTTGGATTGTTATAATAAAATACCATAAACTGATAAATAACTGAAAGTTATTTCTTGTGGTTTGGAAGTTGCAAAGTACAAGGTCAAGGTCCTGGCAGATTTTTTGTCTAGTGAGAACCCATTTCTTGGGTCATAGAGTTTGTCTTGTCTTTGGGGCCCTTTGTATAAGGACATTAGCCTCACAATGGCCTAATCACTACAGAACAGTGTCCTCTCCCTCTTAATACCGTTGCTCTCAGGTTAGGATTTTAATATATGAGTGGCAGGAGCACAAACTTGAACCACAACATCAGGTTCACTTTGGGAAGGCATAAAGTTCATCGGTTACAGAATCTGAATCTTTACCGTTGACCCATGGAGTTTACTATGGAAGAAATACAAGTAACTGAATATCTTCTTAAATACTAAATCAAAAGCAATTAGGCATTCTTCAAAAAGCTTCCTCAGGATATTAGTACCTGTACAAATAAACTAAAAGATGCAGTGGTAATTGATCTTATTATACTCATATCCAAAGTTTTGTATTGCCTGATTTAAGGTATAGATAATCATGTTTGGCTATCATTAATGTTTATTACTTATATGGTTTATTTATTGGAGTTGTTATGATTTATAGCTATAATGTCCACAAAAATTTCCTGGGTTCAGAGACAGGGACTTGGAGAGGTGATTGCATCATGGGGCACTGCAGTGAGGAGGGCATTAATGCACTGATGAGTTCAAAGCTAGGTGTGTTATTAGAATGTAAGGCCTGGTCCACGCAAGCAGGTCACTGGTATGATCTGGAACCTTTTAATTCTCTTTCTTATGAAAAATAAAACAAAATTTTATAACAAAATAATAAAAGAACAAAAGTTCATACAATGTATCATTATCTTCACAGTAGCTACTCAGAGTACAAGACAGACAAAGTTTTCATCTAACAAAGAAGAAACAAACAGATAATAGCATAAAACTTCTCAGTGAGCAAACATAAACTTGTAGCATAAATAAAACAAATTAGCAAATATTTTTAAAAATCTTTGAAACTACAGAATAGGTAACTTGGGAAATTATTGGAATTTCTCCCTATTTATTTATCTACTATTTTGCTTTTTATTTGTATATATATTTTGAGTTTCTCCCATAACATAAACTATGTGATATTTAAGCTTGTATTTCTGACTTACTTTTTTTACATTCTCAGCATGTATTTTTATTGGTATATATTTGCAACATGATAAATTTATCAAGGGGAATTTGTACATGTACATAAGACATCTTAATTCTATTTTATTCCTTTCATCTCCTGTCACTGCCTGTTCTAAGTTTTTGATCGCTTCTTATTTGAAAAAGCTCTATGTCCATATTTTTCTTTGATTCTCTGTTTTCTTCTTAATTTTTCATTTCTTCCTCCCTCCCTCTCTTATCCCCCATCCCATTGTCTGATTTACTTCGATTAACAGTATGTACTCAAGTTGCAGCCTTTGACCTGTGACTACCACAAGGTTATCTTTATTTATGGCAGAGCAGCACTAAGTTGTGTATAAATGCCACATTTTCCTTTCTATTCATCTTACAGTATTTCCAAGATCTAGCTATTATGCTGTTGTAGAAATGCATGTATCCATATCATATAATCACTTAAAGTCTTTTAGGAAAATACCTATAAAGGAGATGGGAGTCCAGTGGAATTTCTATTTTTAGTTTTTTGAAGCATCTTTGCAATTATTTCCATAGTAATTGTACTAGTTTACATTCCCGCTAACAGTGCAGAAAAACTCCTTTCCCCCACATCCTCACTGCCATTTGTTGTTAGATTTTTTTAAAAAAATTTTACTTTTTTAGCCATATTTTCTGGAATAAGATGGTATCTCAATGTAATTTTATTTTATATTTCTCTAATAGCCAGTGATATTGAACATTTTTCATGCATTTATTGGCCATTGGTACTTCTTGCATCTATTATTTCTATTGACCATTTTTTGATAAAATATTTTGTTTTGCAAAGCCTAATTTCATAAGCTTTTTAATATTCTAGATGTTAAACTTCTGTCTGAAGAATAGCTGGTAATTTTTTTCTCATTCTGTAGGTTGCCTATTCACGCTGTTGGTTATTTCACTTGCTGTGCAGAGGTCTTTTAATTTCATATGATCCCACTTGGTGATTATCAGTATTATTTCTTCTGTTGTTGTTGTTCGGTTCAAAGAAAGCTGGAATGGTATATTCTTATCCTTGACTCCACCCCTTATTCTCTGCTTCCTGGCTACCATGTTGCTTCACCATACTATTTCTGTAGGGAAGCAGTCACCTATGGACTGAATGCCTCAAAATTAGGAGTCAGTTAACTACTTCCCATTTAAATTGTTGGTGTTGGACATTTTAACCCAGGGAAGCAAAAGTTGATTGATACAAAAAACTGCTGCCCTTCTTGTAACTGTACTTAAATATGCAGTTTAGAAACATTTGGAATTTATTTGCAGAAGGAAATTAAGAAGGTTTAGAGAAATCCAGAATGTTCTGACAAGAGCCTGATGAATGATTCTGGACAGAGTCAAGAAGAAAGGAATGCTAATAGGGATGTAGACAGTAAAGGTCTTGTTCGGGAGCTTCCACTGCAGTTGAACTAGAGGCCCCGTGTGCTACACACAGCGAGGAAATTTGTCTACATTTGCCTGTGTCCTGAGATGCCACAGAGCACTGAGACCAAGGGCAGTAGACTAATTAATCTATCAGATAAAAATTCAGGACAGCCCAACTGTCAGACTGTGATGTATAAAGTTGGGAAAAAAGTGTGTGAGGTTGCTGAAAGGAATATTACAAAGAAAAAGGCACCTTTACTTTGTATCAGGACATTAAGAAAGCGGACTTGAAGATGTCTCAGAAATAGTCACACCCCACAAAATACAGGCTCAAGGGTGTAAAAGAGTAAACTCCTTTGAAAGATTTTGCTTTGAGAAAGGAGTCCTCGAGACCCTTCACTAAGTTATTCAGGGCCCCTTGGTGAAGTGCTTTCCTGAGTTCCACTGTCTAGGCACTCAGAGGTCTTTGCAGTCAAAGTCCAAGGGTACTGGGATACTGCTCAAGTTCATGGCCAATCATGGCTTCTTCCATGTGGTGCTGATTTTCTCAGCACATAGAATATAAGGGTTATGGGGGAGTAGAGATTCCCACCCAGCGTGCAAAGGAAGGTCCTGGAAGCCAAGGACTGTGTCCTTGAGAGGGTGATGCATGAAGCCGCGAACATGAGGCTGTAGGTGTAGTGGAGACTCCAGGAAGCTGGGGATTACAGAGACATGGACCATCTGTTAACAAAAGCCACAAACAGTGAGCATGAGCCCTCAAGAAAGACCATGTGGATTAAGAGCAGCAAAGTTACAGGGGCAAATCTTTAGTTTTAGGACTTGCTGCTTGATGAATATAGATACCAGTGCTGAAGCACTGGGTTTTCTTTGCAAAAGACAAAACTTTATTCTGTGGTCCATGGGCAAAAAGATCAGAAAATTGTAAAAAGCTCAAATCTGCTTCTCATTGGTGGCAGCAGAGGATTTGTCGGGAGGGAGCAGAGGATTTGTCGGGAGGGAGCAGGGCGACACTGTTTTTGATTGGACACTGTGCAGAGGGCTATTTGCCGGATTGTTTTGTGCAGACACAGATGATCATCATCCCTCTTCACACATCACACACTTCTTTTGGGGGAAAGCTATGTTCTGCCTGGGTACTTTGAGCTTACAGCATCAAGCATCCTTGACCTGGTAAGCCAATGTCTCAAGTTCATGACTTCCACATAGAAACCCTCAGTTTCTTGATGGCTATTAGTCACAGCTTGCCTTTCATTCCTTGCCATGTGGGACTTGTTAGATAAAGACACAGGGGCTGACTTCATCAAAGCCAGCAAGATGGAGAGCTATAAAAATATCTCCCAGAAACACAGAAGATTCAATCTTATCTAACCATGAAAGTAATATGCAGTCATACTTTTAGTTAGAAGAAAATCCCAAAGCCTATCCACATTCAAGGTCAAGCAACTAAAAAAGGGTATGAATTATAGAAGGAAGGGTGGTGTGGGACCTTTTAGAGCTTGTCTGCTGCCAGAGAGATTGATTAAGGGTGTCTCCCTACGCAGTAGGAATGGAGAAGGTCTGGGAAGTAGAGCAGCATTTAGAAAGAAGAATGGATCATCTTTGATACCTTGGAGACATAGATATTGGAGAAGAGATGAATATTTGAGGAAATCTTTTCATATTTATCTTTCCTGAAATAATATCAATGTTGCTGTCCTTTTGCATATTGTAATAGAAATCTTTGGGAATTAATATTTTAAAATGCTTTCCAATTTTATGAAAAACATTTGAAAGGAATTTAAACATCAGAAGAATGAATCAGAATATATAATTTATTTCTCTATTGCATTATTTACCAGAAATGACCTTGTCCACAACTTTAAAAATTTAGAATGCTTTTTGAATGTTGTGGTTGCTTAACACATCTCTTCAAATATTGCTCTGAAATGCCAAGTCTGAATTCTAATTCTAGTCTGACTGTCTTCTCAGATGGAATGTTTTCCTTTTGCATTTGAAGATGTTAATTAACACATTAGGAATGTATTTGGTACATTTAGTTACAAATGCAAACAGCCTAATCTTCTAATCATGGAAACCTTTTGTCTAAATCATGTAAGTGAGTAACAGCTTTCACTGAGCTGTACCCAAATGATTCAGTTATCCTGAAAGTACTTCTTTTGTTTCTCTGGGAAGGGTTATATATTATGAATTACTCAAATTGTATTTTTATTTCCTCACCATAGTAACTACTATGACAACATTTGAAAGGATAGCCATGCTGACTACGTTACTGAATAAGAAAGAGATTTGGGGCAAATTTTCTATATTAACTTTTCAAAGAACATTATCACATTCACAGGAACTAACAATCAGAGACTTTACATGAATTGAAGGGAACCAGCAAGCAAGCTGAGGTATATTGAATTAGTTGGGCTCTTTTCCTTTTGGGTTCCTTTTCATTTCCTCTTATCACTTAAGTTTAGCCTTTACTAGAGGAGTTTAATCTTTGCCATTGGACTTCATGAAGAAAGTCATTTATCAGTTGCCTACTATGTTCTAAATGTTTTCTCTCTGCAATTTTATATATTCTTCCCAGCAGTTGGACAGTTTGATAGGACAAATGCTATTACATTCTCCTCCTCCCCTCTCCCTCCTCCTCCTCTTCCTCTTTCTCCTTCTCCTCTTTCTTTCTTTCCTTTCTTCTTCTTCTTCTCTTTTCTTTTCTTCTTCTCTTTTCTTCTTCTTCTTCTTCTTCTTCTTCTTCTTCTTCTATCTTCATTTTCTTCTTCTTCTTCTTCTTCTTCTTCTTCTTCTTCTTCTTCTTCTTCTTCTTCTTCTTCTTCTTCTTCTTTTTCTTCTTCTTCTTCTCTTCTTCTGCTTCTTCTTCCAGATGAGTGATTAAGTGCATTCAGGACTTTCTCTAATAGATAGGCATTGACTATTCTCTTTAAACAATAGCAAATAGACTTTATAAACTGACATAATAGATACAAAATAAAGTCTACCTGATTCCAGCATCCATGATTTTTATATTTAAATGATTTTGTATTAAGTCTGTGTTTCTTACTGTAGGGTCTTGCCTGAATACTGGAAATGCTGCATGGCTATGGGTTTGTGTGCAGTATGTGTGAATGAGAAAAAGAAAGAAAGAGAAACAGAGAGTTGTGGATGGGAGAAGATCTTTCCATATCCACACTCAAAACTGTGTGTTAGAAC
>PVLA01012681.1:0-42474 GCA_004027455.1 Hydrochoerus hydrochaeris | reverse complement strand
AGGTCCTTCAGCAGCATGTCGGACATCACAGGTAATGGCCTGGGGCTTCCTGGGGGAGCCCAGCGCAGCATTGTGTGCCTGTGTCCCCTTCCCTGAGGCCACACTGTTCCTCTGGCCAGGGCCTGCTCGGGAGGTTCCTGAGGCCTTGGTTCAGGCTGCCCAGCCTGTTGTCCTGGCCTTTACTCCTGCTCCGGATGTGACATGTGGGGATCCCCTGTCCCTACCCACCCTGCTGTCCTCTGGGAATACAGAGGGTCTCCTGGGGGGTCCTGCACCCCTCTTCTGTCAGACTCTGGTGTGCCTGTCTCCGAGACCCCTGACCTTCACTCTTCCTCTCCAGGGAGTGTCACGCTTAAGCCCTGGTCCCCCGGCCTGTCTTCATCGTCTTCTTCTGACAGTGTGTGGCCTTTGGGAAAGCCAGAAGGCCTCCTGGGCCGGGGCCCTGGCCTGGGCCTCCTCAACAGGTAGCAGCGATCTGGGCCGGGTGGGGCTGGGGCTGGCTTTAAGCTTGAGACTGAGACAGGCTTGGGGTGCATGGGGGGGCAGGAGGGCCACCAAGCCTCTGCTTTAAGCAAGCGCGGCATATTTAGGCCTTTAGACTCCGGCCAACCGTGGATTCAAGCCCTGTTACACTGTTTATCCTTTGCCTGACTTGGGCTGGTCACCTCTCTGCCGGCCTTAGTGTGCTCCCTGGTCAAAGGGGGACAGTAGTCTCTCTGCATATGGCTGTTCTGAGGTCTCTGACTCAGGGTCTGCCCCTGCAGGTGTGTAGCAGCTGCTTAGTAAGTGACCGTGGTTACCTTCCAGCCTCTCTTGTCCCAGCCGCTCACTTGCTAGTCCTGTAGGACAGAGCCATCCTGTTGACCGTCTTGGCAGGGAGTGGGGGCCAGGACCAGCACGGGAGTCCCCACAGTGTTCAGGGGTCACAGAACATGAGTGAAGAAGGCACCGTGCCATGGGTGGACCCTGTCCGTGCCTGCAGGGGGTGGAAGGAGGGGTGGGTGGACAGCAGGCCAGGCCGTGCTGAGAACATGCCGGTGACCTTTGTTTGAGCTCATCTGGGGCCAGGTGAGCAGCTGCAGGGAGAGCCAGGGCTGGGGTGGTGGCCGTGGTGGTGAGTCAGGCTGGGAAGGCGCGGACTTTGGCTCGCACTGTCTGGGAGGCTGGGTGGGTTTGGTTATTATTAATTGCCAGGCCTGCTGCTGGCTGCTTTACAGCGTTCTCTGTCCAGGGAGGAGGTGTTATCACAGGGGAGGAAACTGAGGCTCAGAGAGGTTTGGGAACTTTCTCACAGTCACATGACTGAGAAGTGCCAGGGGTAGGGCCACTGTGACCTGATCAAATTTGGGTTTGGGAGCATCAAAAGGCCACTCTGGAATGTGGGTCGGATTTCACGACATGTCGGGGCAGAGCAGTGCCGGCCTCCTGCCTCCTGGAGGTCGCTTTTCCAGGCCAGTGTCCAGGCCCTGCCCCCACCCACCCCCTGTGACATTGTTTCTGCCCCTGCAGGACGCAGGACCGGCTTCTGGGGGAAGGGGTGGAGGCGCCTCCCTTCCTGTCCGCCTCAGCCCTTCCTCTCTTCCTCCGGGCAGGCCCGCAGCAGGGGCCCTGGCCACGGGCCAGGGGGCACCAGGATGCAGCCCAGGGAGCAGGAGGCTCTGTCCAGCTCCTGCCTAGCACATGGGGCCGCCTCTGCTGACCCCCATCCCTGGGGAGGAGGGAGTTGGAGGAAAAGCACAGAATGGGGTGGGGCAGCAGTGCTGAGAGGGAAAGAGGGGGACAGGCGGGGAGGGAGGTGAGGCCTGAACCTGACCCCCGACTCATCGACTCATCCGTGTCCCGGGAGGGGTGGGCTTTGGAGCCAGCTTCCCGGGCTCACAGCAGTGCTGTCTGCTGCTCGGGGCTGCCGGCTGGTCCCTGGGTTTTCCAGAGCTTGAGTCTTCTGCTCTATGTGGTTTGTCCTTTCCTTTCTTTTTCCCTCTTCCCCCTCCCCTCCTGTCCCCTTCCTTCCTCTCCTCTCCTTTGCTCTTTTTTTTTCCACACAGGGGACTGACCCCATGGCCTTTGCACTGAGCTGCATCTCCTGCCGTTTTAAAAAAAAGTATTATTATTTTGAGACAGGATCTTGCTAAGTGCCTAAGTTGTAGTCACGCTGCCTCAGCCTCCCGCAGTGCTGGGGTTACCCGCCTGTGCCGTCACACAGGAGGAGTGAAGTGAGGTGCTGGGTGGGGAGGGGCAGGCAGGGCGCATTTGTGAGAAACTTGGGGTGCCATCTCCCCATAAGCTCTGCCCCTGCTCAGACTTGCTTGTGTGGTCTTAGGGTCTCTAGGACCTTCTGCCCCTGCTGAGTTGCGCTTGACTTTGTTACCCACTCAGGCTGCACCACCCATGGCAAATTTTAACTTCCCTGTGCCTCAGTTTCCCTCATCTCTAATGCTGGATAAACACAGTCACCTCCCACAGGGCTGGTGGGAGGGTTATACTTGGTCATCTGTGTGGCACAGCTAAGTCTCAGCGTCCTTGCCCCCTGGCCTGGCACAGAACAGTCATAGATGCTGCCTGGATCTTCCCATAGTGCCCCGAGAGCCCACTGCTGCTTGGCTCAGTGCCCTGAGCTCCTGCCCTACCTGGGAGTCCTTCGTGGCTGAGCCAGCCCTATCCTTCCCACAGGCAGGGTTGGCTCCCTCAGAGGTCACTCTGAGAGATCTGGGCAGGCAGCCCCCCCATGTCATTGTCCCCCCACAACCCCTGCTTATCAGTGGCTGGGGCCAGGAGAGGTCTGAACCAGCCAAGCGAACCCCGAGGATACTGCTCCAGGGAAGCTCAGAAAAGTCATTCAGTTCTTTTGTGACCTGGAGAGGTTGGCAAGGGGGGTCCTGGAGGAGAGGGTGCCCCAGCTGGTCTTCAGGGAGCAGCAGGCATGGGTGGGAAGAGGCTGGGGGAGCTAAGGGTCATCTCAGTGCTGGAATTGCAGGGGTAGATTGGGCAGGAGGCTCCCTAGGGCCTGGTGCTGGTTGCTTGCTGGGCTGTTGTTTGCAGGTTATAGGGGTCCGTGGTCTGTGGATTTGACACAGGTGGGGAAACTGAGGCCAGACAAAGCGTTTTGGCCTGAATCACACCTGACAGTAGTAAAAGTCTGCTTTCTTGAGTGCTTGGTGGTTGCTGGGCCCTGTCCCAAGAACATCTTGTGTTTTAGTGACACTGAGTGTTGGGGATATGAGGCTAGGCCGTCTGGGCGGGGAGTTCCTGCCGGTGCCCTCTGACCCTCTCAACTTTCTCTGCCCACACCCTCAGGGAGAGAAGGCTAGGATGCAGCCTGAGACAAAAGCAAGAGAGACAATATCGGGATTTACCTGAATAGGGGAGGAGGCAGGGTTGTGTTTTCTGCTCCATTAAAAATACAGTTAAATTTATCAGGAACAGATGGGGAGGAAAGAAACCAACCAACAAACAAAAATATAGCGAATCAGGACCCTGCAAATTTCACAGCCTTCCGAGGGCACAGTCTCCAGCGCTTGTTGGTCCTACAGAGGTGGCAGTTGGTGACTTTTCTGTGTTTTTTGCCTCCACACTTGGGCTGAAGCCGGTATCTTCACTCTGAGCTACATCCCCAGCCGTTTTTAATGTGGAACCTGCATCTCGCCAAGTTGCTAAATCGCCCAGGCTGACCTTGCACTTAGTCTTCCTGCCTGAGCCTCTGGAGCAGCTAAGATGCCAGGCATGGGCCATCGCGCCCAGCTCGAATCTTAGTTTCACAGATGTGGGCACAGACTCACGCAGCCAGCTCCTTTGCCCACATCCTGGGCAAGGCGTCCCCTGGGGTTGGAGCTGGACTGTGCTACTGTCAGCTATTGGTCAGCTGGGTCTCAGGCTCACCAGTTGTGCCAGGCCCTTTCCACACCCCCTTGGCATAGCCAGGACAGTGAGGGTGTCAGCTCCCCCCCAGGCCTTCCCCCTGGAGTCACAGGTTCCCACACCCAGAGGTGCCCACTGGGATGTCATTGCACCCTAAGATGCCAGCAGGTGGCAGTGTGGTTAGATCTGCACTGCAGCTTCTGGGGTGAGGGGAGCTGCCCTGGGGTGCCTCTCTCATGGGCTCCACACAGACTGGAGCCTCACTTTTATCTCTGAGCCTGGCCGTAGGACCTCATCATCTCAGATCCGGGGACAGGCTATCTTGGTGACTCTGTCTTAACCATCAGTGGCTCCCACTGCCTGCACAGACTGGCTACGCCCGGCTCTTTCTGGGGGCGCTTTCCCCGGACATTAAATTAGTAATCAGGGCAAGGAGCTGAGCATGCTGCTTGGCACTTGGGTGATTCCGATGAGCACTGCTGCTGCTGTCATTGTGATGTTGGGCACATGTCCTGTGCTCTGTCCTCCACCCCAAGCTCCTCCCCACCTGTCACCAAAGGTGCAGCCTGGGGGTTCCTCCCCACCCTTACCCTGATCTCAGTGGCAGCCAGGATCTTCTGC
Organism: Hydrochoerus hydrochaeris; assembly: GCA_004027455.1. Classification (NCBI taxonomy): domain Eukaryota; kingdom Metazoa; phylum Chordata; class Mammalia; order Rodentia; family Hydrochaeridae; genus Hydrochoerus; species Hydrochoerus hydrochaeris. Next base: position 37,998 of record PVLA01012681.1, on the reverse strand, counting down.
CCTGCGTTGTGACAGCACCTCCCTCCTGGACTTTCACGTGATCGGCGTGGATTGGCCTTAGCTTCGAGCCAGGGGGTTTGGTGCTGGGTTTGGTGTTGGGAGCCCCATATTGAATGCATTTCTGCAAATCGGCAAGCGGTGGCTGGGGAGGCTCCTCACGGTGGGCTGACAACCAGCATCTGACAGGTTGACTGGAGCTTTGAAGAAGGGGCAGCATTCAGGCAGAGCAGAGGAGGGGGCATTCCAGGCCCAGGCCCCCGAAGGTGCAGTGGCCTGGGGGTGGGACAAGGTGAGCCTGGGGAGTAGAACCACTGCATCAAAGCAAATTCCCACCCTCCTCCTCTCTCCTCAGGTCTCTGGCCATCCGAATGTCTGGCTGGAGCCCCTCAGGAGGCCGAGAGTCTCAGGACAAGGGCGCAGATGGCCTGCCCTCCCTTGGCGACAGATGGTCTGGGGCCGTGGTGCGGAGGGTGCTGTCTGGCCCTGGGTCAGCCAGGACTGAATCAAGTGAGGTGAGGTCCCGCCTCCTAAGCTGGGAGTGGAGTCCGTGTTCTAACCAGAGTTGGATGCTGATTGGTAGAACAAGGTCACTGGGTGGAGCTTTGGGGAGTGGCTAAAGTAGAAGCAGACATCATGATTGGCTTGCTGCTGGTTGCCCCACCTCAGCTAGTTTTAAATAAAATCTGATTGGATAAGGGCTGAGAGATGGGGCAGACTGACAGCACTTTGACAGTTCAGCCCTTAAAGTAACTTCTTTCCTTCCCTGCTGGGTTATCTCCCAGCCCAGGGCAGAAGGTGCTGGCCTGGAGGGGGCGGGCCCGGAGGCCGAGACCCAGCAGAGATCCTTGGTGTCCACACTCCCCTTACGGCTGGACTCAAAGGGTAAGCCTGGCTGTGGGCAGGGCCTGGGAGCTCCTGAGTCCTAGAGAGCCAGCAGCTGATGGCCCCAGGGGAGAACTCTTCCAGCCTAGGGGCAGGTGGGAGGGACAGCCGCAGAGATGCCTCCCCCTGTCTGCTGCCTCCCTCCGCTGCAGGCCTCTTTTCTATTCTCCTGCCCTTTCTCTTTGAGCTTCCCATGAAAGGAACACTGCGTTAAAAGTCTGCGGATCTGGGCTTGAGTGCTGGTTCTGTCGCTAGTGGGCTCATTGGTTTTAGGGAATCCCATCCCTGAGAACCTAAGTCCCTGGAAGAAGGAAGGAGGAGTCCTGGCAGCTGGGCCTCCAGAGGGCAATCACTGTGGCCCCTGAGACAGCTCCCTGACCTCATGCCACCTCTCCTGTCCCCCGCTGCTCCGTGTCCTGTGCATACCCAGCCTGCCAGTCCTTCCACGAGGCCCTGGATGCCTGGGCGAAGGGGCTGGGAGCTGAGCCCTTCTACATTCGAGCCAACCTCACCCTGGCTGAGCGGGCGGATCCCCACGCCCTCTCTGTGAAAGCCCAGGAGATCCTGCGGCTGGTGGACCCGACCTACAAGCGGCGGCAGGAATGGTTCTGCACCCGGGTCGACCCCCTGACCCTGCGGGACCTGGACCGGGGCACGGTGCCCAATTATCAGAGGTGAAGGGGAGCTAGGAGCCTGGGGATGGGGCCCTGTGGGGAGCTGGGTCGGAGTGGGGGTGCTCTTTTCCTCCTGTAATCCCTCACTGTCCTCTGAGACAGTATGGGGGTCGGAAGAGAAGAGAGAAGGGTTTCCTTCTCCCTCCAAATGCGTGACACGACTCCCTCCACAGAGCCCAGCAGCTCCTTGAAGTCCAGGAGAAATGCCAGTCCTCCAGCCGGCACCGAAGCCCCCGCAGTAACGTGAGCAGGGCTGGGTGGGCTGGGAGGGGGACTAAAGGGTGGTGCTGGCTCCATTTTCTGCAAGCCTGTGGGAGAAGGGGAAGCCTAGCCATCCCTGCTCCTTTTCTGGGATTTAAATGATCATCTACTATGTGCCCAGCAAACATCAGTGGTTTTGCCTTCTAGGGTGGGTGAGAGATCAAATGAGATAGGTTTTGCCCACCGTCCTGGAGTAGGTCTGTCACATAGGCATCTGATAGCAGTTGTGTCCCTTTTCCAATCCCTGGTGAGGGGTGGGCTGGGTCATCACCCTCCCTCTGAGAGGTTAGATCAGTGAGAAGCCATGCTGCTGGACAGCAGGCTGAGCTTGGGCCTGGAGGAGATGGGTGGGATGGGAACCCCACCTCTGGTGCTCAGCAGCTAAGTGACCTTGGACAATCACCTGAACCTCTTTCCTGCTGCTCCCTGTCCCATTCTTGGGGTGATTTTCTTACCTGCAAAGTGGGGTGGTCATTCTGCCTTGCCTCCTGGCAGTGCGTAGCTGCAGAGGTCCCATGCACATCCAAGGCCAGTACTGGCCCCTGCAGGCTTCCGTATCTGGCAGGTTGGGGCTAATTAACTGCTCTCATAGTGGATTCATTTATCTTCCTACCTGTGGCCGTATTGAAGAGTACCCAGAGTAGGTGACAAAAGGCTCCTTTTGGTATCTGGCCTCAGTCTCCCCATCTCTAAGGTGGGGTGCACGTAAAGCTCCTCTAAGTGGCTCTGCTGGGCTCAATTACATGTGCCACCCTCCCCTGCCTGGGGGCTGTGTGGGGCGGGTAGGGGTCCGACACCCACCTGAGAGGGGACAGCGGGATAGAGGGGCCCGTGCTGCCTGGGCCCCATTTCTTCTCTCTCCCTAAAGTGGGGGTGGTGTGAGCACTCAGGTGACCCTCTTTCCCTTGTGCCTCCCCAGCTGAAGAAGCGAGCCCTGGGGCTGGTGAGGCCCAAGCCTGTGGGGGGCCCTGCAGGGGACCCCCCGGAGCAGCTGCTGCCAGAGCCCTGCTCAGGTGAGTGGGTGGGGTGTCCTGGGTTGCTTCTGGTGCCCAGGAATGTGAGCGCGGAGGTGTCCTCTGGCCTTGGTGCCCTGGAAGGACCTTAAGGGTCTCGGTGGGGGCGGGGCCTCAGGGACAAGGCTCCCCCTGCTGGTAGAATGGGCCGCCGTAGGTGAGGGGACCCCGTGAGAAGCTTGTGGATGTGCCCAGGCTGTGGGCTGCTGAGTGTGGTGGCAGAAACGGTGAGGACCCCAGGGGGTTTCTAGAGGCAGCAGGATGAGGCCACCTCAGGGACGGGGGTTGGGGAACCCAGAGGAGGGCCAAGCAGTTTGGAAGGGCTGGGGGCAGAGGGTGGTTAGGGAGACTTTTTAGAAGAAAGGTGCTTTCAGCTGTGGCCTTTGAGGATGAAGAGGAGTTTGCTGTAGGCAGAAGGCATGGTGCAGGCAGGGTCGGAAGCCCGGCTGCCCGGGAGCTCTGGAGGGCCGTGGCACAGCAAGAGTGTATCGAGCACATTGTGGGGCACAGGGGACGCAGGGGTCCTTTTCTCATGTCCCCAGGGAGGCTGTCGCTGTCACATTAAGTCGCCCTGTGGACACAGGCGGCATGAGATGTGTAGTGCAGGAGACTACCAGATGCCGAGGGACACCTGGGGGGCTCTGCCCATGTGGGTACCAGGGAAGGTGGCCCGGACTCTGATGGGCTGAGGTTTGGGAGGTGCAGGGCTGGGGCTTTGGGCAGCCATGTGGGGTGCAGAAGCCCTGGGACTAGAGGCAGCGAGGGTGGTGGTGGGGGGTCCTCTGGGGCTGTCACCTCCTGGGACTCTGGGGCTCTGTCATCTATGTGGAGGTTGTGGCCTTTGGCCTGTGAGCCTGGGAGGCCGCTGGCACATGGAAAGCAGGGGAGGGCTGGGGATTTAGCTCAGTGGCTTAAGTGCCTGCCTTGCAAGCGCAAGGTCGTGAGTTTGATCCCTGGTACAAAAAAAAAAAAAAAAAAAAAAAGAAGAAAGCAGGAGAATCACCTCATGAGTTTGTAGTTTGAAGCCTGAATTGGGAGTGACCTGCAGGGGGAAGGGATGAGGCAGAGGGTGAGAGAAGAGCCCACTGCATGGGTCCCAGGAAGGAAGTTGGGGGAGCCCTGCAGAAAGCTGGGGCAGGGTAGAGAGAGAGAGAGAGTGTGTGTGTGTGTGTGTGTGTGTGTGCGTGTGTGTGCGCGCGCGCGCGAGCTAGCAGGACCTCCGATGGGTGGCAAGGTAGGTGAGGCGTCAGTTTGGAACATCACAGGCAAGAACCGGCCTCACGCTTCCCACATCCTGCCCGCTGCAGAGCCAGAGCGGAGCCTCAAGCCCTACAGCCTGGTGCGGCCACTGCTGGTGTCTGCACTGCGGCCGGTGGTGCTGCTGCCCGAGTGCCTGGCACCCCGGCTCATCCGCAACCTGCTGGACCTGCCCAGCTCCCGGCTGGACTTCCAAGTGTGCCCAGCGGGTGAGCCTGCGCTCCAGGAGGGAGGACCGGGGCCCTAGGGCACGAGGCCCATCACCCCACACCCCTCTCCCTCTTGCTCTGTAGAAAGCCTCTCTGGGGAGGAGCAGTGCTCGCCCTCGGCACCTGGAGCCCCCAAGGCCCGACCCAGCATCCCCGGGCTGGGCAACAGGATCCGGACCATCCAGGAGCTGGTTGGGAAGGTAGGTGCTGGGGGTGCTGGATCCGAGGGGGCTGGGCTGCCTCCAGGGGTCCTCTGTTTCCTCCCTCTCCTGGGTCACCTTGGAGGTGCTGAGCTGGTGGCTTTTGCCTGTGCTTTCTTATCGCAGAACTGACTCTCTCTTGTGAGCTGGCCAGGGCTGTGGGGTCCTAGGTAGTGGTAGGTGGTCCCAACAGACGGAGAGGCCCCGGTCCAGAGCAGGGATGTGACCTTTCTCTGTGTCACCCCTGAGGCCAGGTCTCTGCTCTCTCCATCCCAGTCCTTTGCTCCCTGCCAGGGTCTCTCTGGGTGGGGATGTGAAACTTGCGCTCGGGCAGATGTGACAGTGGACAGTGTGGGGTGGGGCCCAGTGTCCCTGGACTGAGAGTGAACATGGCTTTGTGTCTCCGAGAAGAAGCACTGTCTGTTGGAGCTGGGCGCACGGGGCGTGCGGGAGCTGGTGCAGAGCGATGTCTACCCCATTGTCATCCACGTGGAGGTGACAGAGAAGAACATCCGAGAGGTCAGGTGAGCGGGGTGGGGCCTGTGGTCAGCTGCACCCTGAGGACGTCTGTCTGTGCCTCTGGCTCTGTTTGCCATCTGTCTCGCTCATTGTCTCCTTCAGTTTTGTCCACTCTTCTGGTCATCTGTCCCCAACCCCCTGTCTCTGGATCCTTCTCAGTCCCCTGCTCTGAAGCTGCCTACCCTCTCTCTGCAGAGGCCTCCTGGGCCGGCCAGGCTGGCGGGACTCCGAGCTGCTTCGGCAGTGCCGCAGAGTGGAGCAGGCACTCTGGGGGCTGCCCTGCTCCTGGGCGCAGGTGCCTGCGCATGCGTGGGGCCACGCGGAGGAGCTGGCCAAGGTGGTGCGTGGCCGCATCCTGCAGGAGCAGGCCCGCCTTGTGTGGGTGGAGCGGGGCAGCAGTGGTGGCAGTGGCAGCAGCAGTGAGGCCTGAGGACCCACCGAGGGCTAGCTTCCGGCATCTGAGACCTGGCTTCCTGTATGCGAGGGCCGGCTTCCTCCATCTGACGCCTGGGTTTCCTCCGTTGGAAATCTGGCTTCCTGCCTCCGAGGCCTGGCTTCACTGGATACCTGGCTCCCTCCATCTGAGGCCTGGCTTCCTCCCTCACTGCAGAAGCTCCTGGCCAGTAGGACACTGTGTCTGTGGCCAGCTGGGCCTTCCCATCCTGAGCCTTCCTTGAACTTTGGACGCGCCAACGTGGAACCCTTGGCTCTGGGCTGTCACCTGTGCTTGTTACTCATACCCTTTCGAGAGGCTGTAGGAGCTCCTGGGCCAGAGCTTCCCCACCCCTGTACTTGCTGCTGTGGGCCTTCCTGTTGGTCACCCTGGGTCCCCATGTTCCCACTCGTGGGTCTTACCCGTATGTCTGTGTCCTCTCCTTAAACGTCCATCCTGGGGTCCGGTTCTCACACTGGTGTAGGTCTCACGGGGCAGGCTGTGGTTCTGCCCTTTCCCGGATCCACGGGGTGTCCCTTGGTGCTCAGCTTGAAGGACCACTGAGCCTGGCACCCCGTGACCCCCCTCCCCAGTCAGCTCCCACATCTCGTGTATGCTGCCACCTGTGACCATTGTGGCTGCCTTGGTCCACTGTCACCCGTATCCCTCATGCCTCTTGTGTGTCTGTGGGTCTCTCCTGTGTAAATGTCACGCCCACCCCCTGACACTTGGGCACTAACAGGTGTGTGTCCCCGAGAGCACACCCAGGATCATGTTCTCACAGCTGCCCTGTCCCAAGCCCCCAGGGCCTGGCAGGGGCAGCTGCTCGGTCCCGAATGTACGCCCGTGATTACTGACGGCACTTTCCCTCAGAAGCTGCACAATATGGAACATTAAACACGTTGTCATACATGCTGGTGGCCTCTTGCCCAAAGCCTCCCTGGCCTGGGGCCCCTCTCTAGGCCTCCCCTCTGCCTCCACCTCTCTGTCCCCGAGCCTCCATGGGGAGGGTCGGGTTTCCCTCCCGACTCATCCCAGAGCCGCCCGCCATCTGTGCCAGCGTCACCTTACCTGCCCCTAGAGGACAGGTGGGCCCCCCACAGATGGGTCACCCAGTGCTCAGTCCTGCCTTCCTTTCAGAATACATGCGGTGGAGCAGGGACACGGGCCAGCAGGGCCCAGCTGCTGAGTGTAGGGGCCCTCGGTTCATCAGCAAGCACAGTGCCTCGGCGAGCAATCCAGACGGACTGACCGGAGGAGGTGCCCTTTGAAGTTGAGGGCTGGGTGCCCTTCAGGAAGCACTGCCTGGCTTATGTGACTAAATAAATGTGGTCCCAGTGATGAACCTGAGCAGGCCCTGAGGGGTCTGAGGGGTGGCAGAAGATGACGGAGTGGGAGGAAGTGAGTTCTGGGGCTCTGCCGTGCGTGTTGGGGGAACCTCCGGGTGCCGGAGCAGGGCAGTGGGCTTGCAGGAGCCCTCTGGGGTTGACTCTGGGCTGAGGCAGGCAGTGTTCCGCCCCCGAGCAGGGTCTGTGAGAAGAGAGGAACTTCCGGGAGTGAGGGGTGAGCTGAGGCTCCAGCGCCTGGGGCTGAGCCTTTGTGTTTGGCAGCTGCTGGAAAAGACCCTGGTCTCAGCCGGGATCAGGGCTGGCGGTTTGGGGACCAGGGGAACTGTGAGGGCTGAGGGGCCTGGGTGGGGCTGCAGCCCCATCTTTAGTGGGGGAGAGTGGTCAGGGGCCTTAGTGATGGGGCCCTGGGGGAGGAGGGGGATGGGGAGGGCGGAGGGTGCCTGGCTGTCTCTCCAGGGATGGGTGAAGGTCTAGATCAGCATAGGGGACTCGAGCTCGGCAAGCCAGGTGGCCCCCAGCAATGACCACACCTCTCTGTTCAGGGCACCTGGTGCTCTGTGCTGGGCCGTGAGGCTGGAGGTGGGGTGCTGGGTGTGAACTCCGTGGACTGGCCAGTGATGTGGGGGTGCCATTGCTTTGGAAGACTCAGAGACTGGGGGAAGGGGGCAGGGAGGGGCCTTGCCTGGGACCTGCAGGCCCCCCAGCCACTGTGACAGGTGACAAGGTGCTCCCCTGGAGGCAGGCTGTGTCCCTTGCCACTCCAGGCCTGCTCTGTCCGGTGGAGATGCTCTGCCCTCTGCCCCCAGGTAGCCAGCTCTGCACCGCCCCAGCTGTGCCATGGTTGGGCCTTCCATTGCGTAAAGCCCTGCTTCCGGCCTCTGTCCTGAGCTTTGAGGCCTGGCCAAGATGCCTTCTCCAGGAAGTCTGCTGGATGCTTCCAGCCCTCGGGACTTTGCTGGGGCTTAGCCTCGTCTGCCATGTGCTAGGATGGGTGTCTACATGGCCGTCTCTGTGGATGGCAGGGGCTCCCCAGGAGTGGGGATGGGGTTTGCTTGTGCCACTCTCACCATGCCCTGCTCAGTGCTTGGCCTGTGCACATTTGCATCTGGGACAGGCTATGGCCAGCTGTTCAGCTGCCTTTGGCCACATCTGTCCAAGGTGTTCTTTCCTTGAGGTGGCAGAAGCCTTCGGCACCTCCAAGCCAAGCTTTGGTTCCTAATTTATAAATAATACCTGGGAGTGTCTGGGTTGGGATTTGAACGCAGGACCAAGCTTAGGATTATCTCTCAGTGATGCTGCTGTGAGAAGATTAGCTGTGAAGGGGCCTGGCTGGGTGCTGCCCTATAGGAAGGTGGTTTAAAAGGTTTCTCATTTCTGTCCCCTTGTCCTAATGCAGGGCTGGGCCACCACAGGCCAGTCCCATTTCTCAGCCATCTAGCACCCTCTTGAATTTAGTTAGCAGTTATTTCCTGAGCTCCTAGTATGTGCCAGGCACTGTTCTAGGCATTAGGACCACGGAGTCCATGATTAAAGCAGAAGAAATCTGTTCCCTGATAGCTTCATGAGGGAGACAGACAATAAAATATATAGGACATCAGGAGATAAAAATCTTACGGAGAAAACATCAGGGAAGGGGGCACAGCAGGACAGGCCTGGGGGTGAGGGACTGGGAAGGGGGGCAGGGGTGTAATTTAAACAAAGTGATCATGGAAGACCTCCTGGGGGAGGTGTCATTCAAGTAAAGACCTGAATAAGTGAGCAAGCGGGACATGCAGATCTCTGGGTGGGGGGAGTGCTCAGGAGTAGCAGGTGCAGAGGTCCTGAGGTCAGTGCCTGCTGGCCTAGTCGTGGGCTGAGCCAGCCTGAGGTCAAGGGTTTGCAGAAGGAAGATCACAAGGTGGGAGCTAGTGCAGAGTTAGAGCAGGGGAGGGAAGGGGAAGTGCGTGACTACTGCAGAACAAGATGGAGGTGAGCCGGGGAAGGCCCTCGGTGGGTCCTCTGTCTTGCCTAAGACCGCAGCAGTAGCCACAGGGACTGCCAAGTGACAAGGCCCTGGGGCCTCCCATGGGCCAGATGGGCACCAGAGAGCAGGCTTCCCTTGCTTCTATGCCTGAGCTTCTGGCTCCCAGTGCAGGACCCTGGGCCTCTGGGCCCGACGGCCTCGGCTGTAGACTGGACACGACCATCCCAGGACTGAGTGAGGACGGAGGAGACGGAGGGCACGCGCGGGAGGCCCGGGGCGAAGGTGGGAGGCTGGGGCGCGCGCGGCTCCGCCCACCGGCCCGGGCTGCGGCGGCAGCGGCGGGGGCGGGGCCGGCGGGCCGCGCGGGCGGCTGCGGAGCAGGTGGAGGGCGGCGCTGGTGGCTCCGGGCTCAGCGCCGCGTCCCCGCCGCCTCACGCCAGCCCCGGATGCCCGCCAGCCCCACGCCTGCGCCTGGGCCCCCGACCGTCCAGCCTCCCTTCCTGGACTGGCCGGGACGCGGAGTCCGAGCTCTCCGGGGACCCAGTGCCAATGCCCTGCCGGTTGCCCCGGGGCCCGGCTGCAGCGCTGCTCGCGCTCCTGTGCCTGGGGCTCCTGTCCCTCCGCTTCCACTCCAGCCTGTCTCCTCGGGGGGCGCAGGAGCTCCCCGGGCGGAGCGCTCCGAGTCCCCAACCCCGGGAGCTGCAACTTCGGGACGTGTTCATCGCAGTCAAGACCACTCGGGCTTTCCACCGCCCCCGGCTGGACCTGCTACTCGACACGTGGGTCTCTAGGGCCAAGCAACAGGTGACAAGCGCTCGACTTTTGGAGTGGTCCCTGGCTGAGGGGCTCACAGAACTCCTTCTGCTGGGTTGGGGTCCCCCGAAGCCCAAAGGGCCAAGCTGCCCACTGCCCTCCGTTTGGCTCATCTCTCTCCTCCTCCCCTGCCTGCACCCACACTCATTGGATTCCGGGTTCCCCTCTGTTGTGGGCAGCTGAGACCCCTCATCCACCATCCTGGGGGTCTTTCCTTTCCCTGGCTGCTCTGGCTGGGGCTTTGCTCCTGCCTAGCTCAGCTCAACCTGACCTTGGGGGCAGCAATGGGCTTGGGTAGCTGGGGTAGAGGCCTCTGAGAGGTCTTGATCACGACCTGTGCTGTCCCACACTGGCCCACGGGCCATCAGGCGCTGGCTGTGAGTGGCGGAGCCCTTGCTCTGCGCTGCTGCCGCCTGGCTGGCACCTTGCCTCCTGTGCTGGTTTCCTGTGGCTGCTGCCCTGAGGGTGTGTGTGCGTGTGTGTGCTTGGAGGTGTGTGCCTGGGTGGGGACCTGTATGGTGAGAGGGACTCTGTATGTATGTGTGTGTGTGCACACATGCGCACATCCACATGCTTACAAGCATGGAGCCAGAGAGTGTGAGACGTGCTATGGCAAGAGGCGTGTGGGTGGCACGGGCAGGTGACTCATGCCTTGAGGGGAGGTGGCCAGGCCACGCTGAATCCCCTTCAGCGTCCCCTACCCCCGCCATCGTACCCAGTACCCTCCTCAGATGAAGCTGGTGATGTGGGGTATTGGGGAGCATCTGTGGGGAGGTGGAGGGAGGACACACACCCCGTGTCCCTGCTGGCTCTGGGGAGGAAGTGACGGCCCTTGAAGGGGAGCTGGAGGAGAGGGAGCAGGGAGATTTGAGACCCCCAGGCAGGCACGGCCCTGAAGGCTCCTGAGATGAGCCAGTTCTCAGCACCCTGCTGTCCCTGTGCCTCTCGCTCTTCTGTCTTGAGGAGCTCCCGGCTCTGTGGGCAGGCGGGCGGAAACCGTCGGCGCTGGCCCTCCCCGCAGACCTTCCTGTTTATGGCACTGTGTCTGTGTACCCGGGAGCGTGGCCTCACGTGGTCCAAGGCTCTTTCCTGTCGTGTCTTGCTCCCCGCCGTGGTGCCCTGGCCTCCGATGAGGGAACTGAGGCTGGGGAGGAAGAAGCACATGCCCGCCCAGTGAAACGGAACTGGGTCTCTTTCTCCTCTCAGAGCGCCGGGAGCCCAGAGCCCCCTGGGTCCTGCAGCTGCAGAAGCAGCTCATTGAGTGGATCCTTGGGCCTTCACTTGGGGGCTGAGCCTGGCAGCGCCAGGCTGGCACAAGAAGGGAGCAGCAGCTCTGGAGTTCACTGCTCTGGACCCCAGGGTGAGGGCAGACTCTGGAAACCCTGTCCCTTAAACGGAAGGCAGGAAGGATGGTCAACTGGAGGGAGAAGCTGGGGACAGAGGGCCCACTCTTACCACCCTGCGTCTCTCTCCCTTTTTGGCTCGTTTTTCGCGGTGACCTTGGCCCAGGCCCTCCTGCTTCCGGCCCTCAGTTTCCCCACCTGAGCAGGACAGCAGCTTCTGGAGCGAGCCTGAGCTGGTTAACCGCAGTGCGGGGGCCCCAGCTGGCTAAAGGTGGTGGGGTGGCAGGTGGGCCTTTTTGGCGGCAGGCTGGGACGCGTGTGCCGCCTGTGTCGGGGCGGCGGGGCTGAGGGGAGGAGGCGTGTTTTGTGCTGGAGGGGAGCCTTTCTCTTCCTCCAGTCCCCTCGTGGTCGGCGGTGGGGGGGGGCAGCGGCGGGGGGGGGCGGCGGCAGGGGCAGGGGGGCATCTGGCCTCCTCTGCAGCAGGTGGTCCCCAGCCTCCTCCTTCCAGCCCAGCAGGCTGCTGGTGCCTTTGTTTTCCAGCCTGTGAAGTTTTAACCATTGTCAGGGCCCCCTCCTTAAACAAATCAAACGCAGCTCTTGGCTGTGGAAACTCTGCCCACCGCTGCTGTGCCAGCCCAGGCTTCCTGGGAGGGGGCTCCAGCAGCCTGCCTCCTGTGACAGGCTCCCCGGGGACTGTGCTGAGCTTGGACATGGGTGGCGAGAGGAGGCCAGGCTCGGGCTGGAGCAGGGCTGGCCTCGGGGGTGGGGGGGCAGTGTCGATGCTGAGATAGTTGAGGGCAGTGAGTGGACAGACCGCAGGTGGGGGAGAGAGGAGGCTCGGGGACCCCAAAGCTCTGGGTTCCAGAAGGTGGGGAGGCTGAGCCGGCCTGGAGGAAGGGCAGCCTTCACTCTTTTTCAATTTTTTTTTTCTCTGCTGGGCATGGAACCCAGGGCTTCGAGTGTGCTAGGCCTGTGCTCTATCACTGAATTGCACCTCTGGCCCTTAAAAAAACCGAAAATCAATTTTAAAATTATTACTATTGTTATTATTATTTCTTTACCCCCGTGTAGTTCAGTGTGCCCTTGGACTCTCTGTGTAGCCCCAGGCTGGCTTCGAAATTGCATCGCTCAGCCCCCTGAGTGTTGTTGGGCTTACATGTCCAGCAAGCCCTTCTTTGGTACAATGGCTCAGTACTGAGGTGAAACCCTCCAGGGAGAAGTCCCAGCTGTGGGGGATTTGACAGCTTGGGGCTCAGGGAATGGCCAGGGCTGGAGGTGCAGATGGGACAGTCCCCAGCTCCCAGGTGATGGCACTGCCTGCTGGGATGGAGAGGACCTAGGCCTGGGCTTGGGTCACCCACACTCTCCCCGTGGGCATCAGGGTCTCAGCTTGGCTAAGTCTAAGGTAGAGGTGGGTGGCAGATGCCAGGGTGAAGGGCTCAGAGGTGGCTGCCCCGTGCGTTTCCCTGGGAGGTGGCAGGTGCCAGGACAAGGAGACCAATCAGACCAGGCTGGTGGTCTCCAGGATTCGTCTTCCAGTGGGCGGGCCAAGAGATAAATTTCCACACTGGGAAGTTGGGGTTTCCAGAGAAAGATAGGGTGGGGGCTCAGGAGAGGCCCCTGGAGAAGCTAGAGGGTGTCAGGGAAGGCTTCCTGGGGGAGGTGACACCTGAATTGGGAGCTGGAGGGTGGGGACAAGGCACAGCGAATGCAAAGGCTCACAGTGTGTGTGTGTGTGTGTGTGTGTGTGTGTGTGTGTAAGATGTTTAGGGAACTGAAATCTGGGCAAAGAGAAGCCCCAGGGTGGGACAGGAAGTGCTGAGATAAGACTGCATCAGGTGGCAGGGTTCAGGGGTCAGGTTCCCCTCCCTGGTCACATTTTGTAGGTCGGTCTTGCTTCCAGGGGAAGCTGGGAGCTGTGGAAGGGTCAGCAGGGGGTGGCAGGCGTGGGTGCTGCCTGATTCTGGCCCTGGGAGGGAAGCAGATGAGCAGAAGCTTGCTTGCTGCAATCCCGAGAGACCTTCAGGCTCAGGAGCAGATCTCTGGCTCTGGGCTCTGGGACGCAGGTCTGGTCACTTTCTGCCTCTTCCTGCTCCCCAGCCTGGCTTCTGTCCCTCAGTGCCTCAGTTTCTCCTGGGGTAAAAGAAGCAGAGCCTGGCTTCACTGTCCACACTCCACAGTCTCATTTTACTCTCCTAGCTGTGATGGTGCTGTGTTTTACAGATGGGTAAACCGAGGCAGGGCTGTTGTGATCTGAAGGACCAGTTCCTAGAGGAGGTTTATGGGTGGGCGAGGAGAAGGGTTTGCATCTGGAGGCCCTGAGCCTGGTGGGAGGGCGGGGAAAGGGGTACGAGGTGGAGAATGGAGGACTTTCAAAATTTCTTCTTGGGGTTTTTAATTTCCTTTTTCCTCACTGAAGGATTCCGAATTGTGCCAGGGCAGAGCAGGTCAGCACAAGTTTTGGGGAGGCCTGGAAGGTGCTCAGGGGATGAAGGGAGCTGTGAGGGAATGAGAGGCTCTGCAGGGGCTGGGATGGGTATGACAGTCCCTCTGGAAGGGTGTCCCTGCCCTTAGGCTGCTTCTGGAGAGCTTGTTTCTGCTTCTCTTTCTGTGTCTGCATTTGGTCTATTTGTAGCTGAGTAGCTTCAGCCCACCTGGAGACAGCAAGCAGAAGCCCAAGGTTCATGGGTTGGAACCCCAGTCTTGGTTCTTTGGGAAGGAAACAGACCCTAATACCTGCCGCCTGGGGTCTAGAGAGGATTGTTGGGGAGCAGCTATGGTGACGCTCCTGGCGGGTGCCTGTCCAGTGGGGAGAGCCCGATGGGGCCATGGCGCCCAATTTCTGCACTTGTGTGGGGGTTTGTGGCTGTGAAAGTATCGCTGTCCTGTAAATGGTTTGGGGGCCTCAGGATGTGGGCATGGGCTGTTTTCATAGTCTGTGTCCTGATGGAGAATTTAGAGCTGTGTGACAGTGACATGTATGTGGCTGGGGAGGGTGTGATTCTGCCAAGGGTGTGTGGTTCTGTAAAGGGGTTGAATGTATGTGAGGCTGCAAAAGCTGTGTCTGTGTGTGTGTGCAAGTGTGTGTGCACGCGTGTGTCAGCTGAAAGGAGCAAATGGCATGGGTGTGTGTCAGTCCCTGGAGAACAGCAGGCTGTCCTGTGTGGACCCACCTGCCTTGGGGGGACCCTTGACAGACCTGACCTCGGCCCCCTTTTCCTTCTCAGACGTTCGTCTTCACTGACGGCGTGGACAGAGGCCTCCAGGACAAACTGGGTAACTCTGCCCACCTGGGGTTAGGAGGGGTTAAGGCTTGGCGGGTGCCAGGGAGAGCTGGGTGACTGTGCTGTGGTCTGGGCTTCCCAGCAATCAAGGTGCCCCTCTGACACTGGGGATTCCCCTTTACCGGGCTGCTGGACGGGGCCCTGGACACCTGGGTCCCAGCATAGACCAGGAGGCAGCCCTTCCGGGCTCTCTGAGGGCGGACAGTGGGGAGGACCTGGGTGGGGTCCTCTGATGACTCTCTTCTCCAGGGTCCCACCTTGTGGTCACCAACTGCTCCGCAGAGCACAGCCACCTGGCCCTGTCCTGCAAGATGGCTGCAGAGTTTGACGCCTTCCTGGCCAGCGGGCTCCAGTGAGTGACTGCGTCTCTCGGGAAGGGTGGCCTTTGCCTCCCCTGGAGTCCTCGTCCACTAAGAGGGGACGCCTCCCTCACAGAGGTTGCACAGGACAGTGCCTGCCCAAAACGGGGGCCCAAAAGGGTAGCTGGTCACTGGAACCGTCTTGGTTGCCTGTAGGGGCCCTGGGCTGACTGGAGCAGGGTGGGGGTCCGGTTCACTGTCCTGCTTCGGTCCCCATAGGTGGTTCTGCCATGTGGACGATGACAACTATGTGAACCCCAGGGCACTGCTACAGCTGCTGAAAGCCCTGCCACAGGGCCGCGATGTCTACGTTGGCAAACCCAGCCTGAACCGGCCCATCCACACCTCTGAGCCCCGGCCGCACAACCGCACGGTCGGTCGGTCGGTCCGTCCTTCCCTTTGTCCTTTACCCATTGGCCTCTGGTTCTGGGGGAAGGGGTTAGGGGGGTGCATGGTGGAGGGGAGGATTGGATTCAGGGTTTCAGATTTGGTCCTATCTTTGTGGGTTTAGGACAATGGCTTTGGGTTTTGTCTTGTCTGTGAAATTGGGAACCTGAAATAATGCGGGTGAGTCCTCGGTCACCCAAGAGCAGTGGTTTGTGGGGGTCACACAAGTGACTGGAAGCTTTCTGACTGCAAGGGGGGCTCCTGGCTGCTGGGTGTCACAGCATATTTGTGCAGATTGTTAAAATCCTGGAATAGGATGGGGGCAGGTAAATTGCTGCTCCTCTGTGCCCCAAAATACTCCCCTCCCTTGGGTACCCCTTCCTGGATGTTCTTCTAATGAGCAACTGAGAGTGGACCCCTGGCTCAAGAGGGGAGCTCCCCCATACCACCTTCAGCTCCATACCTGATGGACATTGATGGACATTGGTTTAGAAAACCAACAAAGCGCCAGAAACCCAGTTACGCTTGACATTTAGATAAATGGGGAAGGATTTCTTAGTATAAACGGGTCCCCCAGGGTTGCGTGATTCTCCTGTCCTCAAATCCTACTGGGCTTCGGGAGTTGGGTGACCCCAAACCGCCGGGCTCCCGGGGCCCCAGGGAAAAGGCGGGCAGGAAGTCCCCCGTCTGTAGGCAGGGCCTGGAGCAGGAGTCAGGTGCTGTGGGTGCTCGCCCTCCTGGATCACCATCTGCTTCACTAGGGAAATTGAAGTCTTAATTATCAGCAGCTCGTCAGCTTCTGCGCTCTAATTAAATCCTCCTGGGCCCTGGGGTGGTGATGGTAGTGGTAGTGGTGTGTGAGCCATTCCTGGGGTGCTCAGGGGTTTTGGGGCACATATACTTTATTCCTGGCCTCTCCCCTAGCTGATAGTTTGCTTTTGGGCTGACAGCACTCGGAGCCTGACTCCCTGCGTTAACAAGCCAGCCTTGCCGCCTCCTGATTTGGCCACCTTGTGCCTGAGTTTCCTCATCTGTGACACTGATCCTACACACAGTGTGGTTGTGAGCGTAGAAGAATTCAGTGAGCCAAATCTGAAAGTCCTTGGGACAGGATGGAGCACGTAATGGACATGCATAGGGGTCAGCGGTCAGTGCAGACAGCTCTGCTTTCATTGCTGAGCAGTGGTTTTCCCAGGCAGGCTGAGTTCCTGTCTGGGTACACCCAGGCCCTGTCCCTGTTCAGGCACTGTCCCCGACAATGTGTATGATACATTCCTTCACTTACACCCCAAAGTGGGGTCCCAGAACTCTGGATCCAGGAATGTGGCAGAACCCCAGAGTGTCCAGGCCTGTTCAGATCCTGGAGTCCCCTGGGGCGGGACTGCAAAATGAGCAAGAACTCTGATGTGGGGTCTGTCTCTGACTGTGGACTGCAGGCCTCACTTTTCTGCCTTGGTCACCTTTCCCAGGTCACAGCCCTTAGTACAGGCCAAGGTACTTAACATTGCTACTTCTGCTCTCGCTGCTGTACTTACCCAGAGGTGGAAGCCACACACACACTCATTTATTATTATTTTTTTAAAAGACAAGCATTTCTGGGGACCCGTGCGTCAGGTCCTCAGGAGCCATGGTCAAGCCCTGACCTTTCTCAGAAGGGGACTAATCACAGTGTGCAGGTGGAGGGCATCTCTGGGCCAGGAGAAGCACTGGCTTTTGGAAGTGGAGCACATCTGCTCCTGGTGACAGTTTCCCAGAGAGGGGACGTGGCTTTCTCAAGGTCACACAGCTTGCAGGGAGGAGGCTCCGGCTTTCCCATCGCCCGCTCGCGGCTCTCCTCCCTGCTACAGCGTGCGTCTGTTAAACACCAACCGTGCACTTGGGAAAGGTAACCTTGGGGAACTTGGTCAGCCCACAGATGGCACGGCTGAAGGGTAAAGCGCTTCCCAGGAGCTTTAGAGACATGCATGGGTGAGTTCCGGGTTCCCCTAGCGAAAGGGGAGAAGGCCTTACACTGATGCGATGGGAGCAGCGGACGCAAAGTGGTTTAAACCTAAAGAGGTGCTCTTGGCTCCTGGGATCGGGCTGTTGTGAGGCTTGTGGGCTGCAGAGTCTGAGTCAGTCTGTCCCATCCTCCAGGAGAGAGAGGCCTTGTCTCCTTTCCCTTTCCCTTAGTCCCGAGAGTTTGGAGTGGCCGTGGTTTGGTGTAGACGATAGTTCTACCCGCAGATGACCTGTAGAGAGCATCTTTTCACTTATAGTATGGCACTCTGGGAAGGACTCTGATTGGCTTGCCTAAGTCATGTGCCTATCGCTGAGCCAATCACTAGGTTAGGGGGTGTGGCTTTGTACTCCATCTTTCCAGAGGATTCTGCCCACACCCCTGTGACCCGGGGAAGTACAGGGGTGTTGGCGGCAACCCCCTCCGCAACCACAAGTAGTTTTTCAGGGAACGGGGCGAGATGCGAGAGGCGGATTAAGTACCACATATCCCATTGAAGCAGAATCCTGCTGGATTCAGATCGGCCATCTCCTCACTCCTAATTAGCTATGTGACTTTGACCCCGGTTTCCTTATCTATAAAAAGGGCATAACAGTGCCAGGCTGTAGCAAGTCCCTTTGAAATAAAGATCATTGGAGCCATGCTTGGGGGCTTAGAGTCCTGACCATCCCCGCTCCTGGACTCACCCCACGCCTTGGTCCTTCTCTTTCCAGAGGCTGGTCCAGTTCTGGTTCGCCACAGGGGGCGCTGGCTTCTGCATCAACCGCAAGCTGGCTTTGAGGATGGCTCCATGGGCCAGGTACGCCTTGACCCCCCCGCCGGGTGGTGGGAGGGTGAGAAGGGGTGGCCGCAGGGGTGCGTGAGGCTTCTGCCAAGGCCATGCCACGGGGAAAGGGAAGGCTGAGTGTAGAGGCTCTCTGAGGAGGTTTGGGGCCCGGAAGAGGTGATATTTGAACTGGGACAGACCTACAGAACCCCAGAGGAGGAGCATTTAGGGGTAGTGGAAGCCTCAGTGTGGAGGTGGATGCACCCCGGCATTCTGGAGGGGCAGAGGCCTGGCCTCCTGGTTTTCCGGCGAGGCTGTTCTCAAAATCAGGGGTCACGAACTTGTACTGAGTGCTGCTCTGAGCAGGCCTGGGCTTCACCAGGAGCACAGCAACGTCTGGGGGAGCAGGTGGGGTTACCTTATTTCCACAGCTCAGGGAACCGAGCCACGGAGAGGTTAAGCAAGTCTGAGGTCACCCAGGTTCAAGGTTTCCCAGCTGCTTGCTTTGGCTTTGCCGCTGTAGTCCTCTGTGGTGCTCAGCTCTAGCTGTGAAGGGTCCGCAGTGGGATTCACCTGGCAGTGGCCACCTTGTCCTAGAGCACATTGGTGGCAGGCGTGAGCATGTGACCTGGGTCACCCCCGTGCCCAGGTGCTCCGTCCTGGCTTCTGCTCACCTCTGTGGTACTTTGTGTGAGTTAGAGAAAAGTGTCGCCCCCATTCTCAGGCCACAGCACTGATGGGCGTGTAGTCAGTCCTGGGTCGCCCTTCCCCGGGATGTAGCTCCTCCTCCTGGGTCGCCCTTCCCCGGGACGTAGCTCCTCCTCCAAGGGACGTAGCTCCTCCTCCTGGGTCGCCCTTCTTCGGGACGTAGCTCCTCCCCTTCCTGACACCTACAGACTGACTCATCCGGGAAGACCCCATTGAAAAGCTGCCACCTCCTCTGGGAAGCCCGCCTCACTCTCCCCATGCCCCCCAACATGCTTTCTTCTGACTTAGTGCCAGCCCTGCCCCAAATGACCCATTTCTGTCCTTGTGCCCCCAGAGCGGGGCTGCGTTGGAGGCCAGCGGGGCTTTTTTCTCATCTGTGCATCCTCACCCCTGTCTTGGGGCGGTAGATTTGCAAGCTCGACATACACCAGATGAGCGAGGGAATGTGCGAAGGAAGCAGGAAAGGAAGGCTGCGTTTACGCGGGTCCTCACGCACCCGGCCTCCTGCGATTCCTCCCAGCAGCCCCGAGAAGCCAGGCCCCTGAGCACCCCCATTTCCCAGAATAGTAGACTGAGGTTTGTGACTCGAGTGAGTCACTCAGTGTGCCGAGGCCGCTGCGTGAGCCGAGGGAGGTGGGAGCCTGGACCCGGGGCCGAGCCCTTGGCTGCAGCCCAGCCCTCTTCCCCAGTGGCTCCCGCTTCGTGGACACCTCTGCTCTCATCCGGCTGCCTGACGACTGCACCGTGGGCTACATCATCGAGTGCAAGCTGGGGGGACGCCTGCAGCCCAGCCCCCTCTTCCACTCGCATCTGGAGACCCTGCAGCTGCTGGGGGCTGCCCAGCTCCTGGAGCAGGTGAGTCAGCCCCGGGGCAGGTGGTAGCAGTGGGGGAGGAAGGGTCCCCCCGAAAAGATCAGGAGGGATTTGAATTCAACCTGAAACTTGAGATGATGGGGTGTGGCCATCCCTTATTGGTGGGCAAACTGAGGCCCAGGGTGGCAAAGAACCTGCATAATGGCACACCCTGTGACATCTCTAACCTGCAAGGGTTAGTGTCTGCCCTGCTGTGATTCTCTGATCTGGTCTCCAAGTGCCAGCTGGGAAACCTGCACCGATGAGATGAAGTTGCCTCTGGGCCCGGCCGCCCTGCTCCCCGCTCCTGCCCTGTCCGGTCTCTCTCCACTCCTCCGTCCCTCCTGCTGATCTCATGCTGGCTCTTTCTGATGATCCCTTTGGGGAGCCCCTTCCTGGTCACAGCTTCCCTGCTAAATCCAAGGGTACCGGGAAGGGACAGGCTCCCATTCCGCCAGGCGGGGAGTGGCTGCGGCCCCTGCAGACCTGGCCTCCAGCCCCACAGGTGGTCCCAGCTGGGAGGGCCACTGTGTGACCAGGCCCTCTGGGGTGCAAGTCACAGAAACTCACCGTGAGCCCGGAAGCAGATTGATGCCTACAGGGAGAAGCCCAGGGCCTGGCTTGCGAGGTCTGGCTGGGTCCAGGCGTTCAGGAGTCCAGTTCCTCCCCCACCTGCTGTCCCGTGTGTGGGCCTTGTCCTCAGGCAGGCTTAGAGCTCTGGCCGGCAGGAGGGCAGCCCCAGCTCTGCCCCATCTCCCAAGGAGACAGCTCCACCTCCCCTCGGTGCTCGGAGGAAGGAGTGTTGGTTGGCCAGGTCTGGAGCTGGGGTTTGGGGGTGATCAATCCCATTAGGATCCCAGAGTCTGGAGCCAAGAAAGGGGCACAGATTTTAGGCACCCAAGAGCAGGCCTTCTAATGGTTAGGGTTCCTGACGTCCACCATGCTGGGGCCTTACCTTTCGCTGTGGCTTCTCTGTGTGAAGGAACCCGCTTCCGCAGGACTGGTTTCCAGGACGTCCTTGGCTCCCTAGATCCTAGAATACTCAGTCCTTCAAATAACATGCGATCGGACTTGCACATAACTGACACGGTCCTCCTTATACTTTAAATCATCTGTCAATTACTTTGTTGTTTTTTTTTTTTGAGATAGAGTTTTGCTATGTAGTTCAGGCTGGCCTTGAATTCATGGTGATCCTTCTGCCTCAGCCTCCCGAGTGCTGGGATTACAGGCATGTGCCACCACTCTTGGCTCTCAATTACTTATAATACCTAATAGAATGTAAATGTTATGTAAATTGTTGTTCTACTATATTGTTTAGGGAATGAGAAGAAAAAAAATCTGTGCTTATTCAGTCCAGATGTGATTTTTTGACTCGTGTTATCTTTTTGGGCCGCCGGCTCTCGTGCATGCTAGGCGAGTGGTCTGCCACTGAGCTACACCCCCAGCCCCTTTTAACATCTTATTTTGAGACAGGTTCTTACTATGTTGTCCAGGGTGGCCTCGAACTTGTGATCTTCCTGTCTCAGCCTCCCCAGTAGCTGGGATTAAAGGCATGAACCACTGAGGGTGTTTTTGATCCACGGGTGGTTGAGCCCGTGATGGGGGTGTCACATAGGGAGGGCTGAGGGCTGCACAGTGTCAGCCCTACCCTGTGGATGGGGACACTGAGGCCTGACAGCTGGGCTGACTGGCATACAGCTAGTGCGGCACAGAGGGGGATTGGAGCTCTGGCAGGGAGGCTCCGAGGCAGTCCCGTCTGTAACCGTGGGCGCGTCTGTCTCTTTGCTGAAGACGTGGTCCCCACCCCCTAGCGTGGTGAAGCGGAGGTCACTGGTGGGAGGGATCTGTCAGGCCTGTGAGTGTCTGGGGGAAGCTTGCCGGAAGTGGGTCCCTAGGCCCTGGGTGTCACTCAGCCCCCAGGTAAACCAAGCTCTTGAGGTGCAAATAGATGGGGGCACAAACTCACCCTACAGGATGTCAACTGCCTTCCTACCTGGTGGCAGCTGAAGCCGATGGCAGTGAGTCGGACAAGGAGGCTTCCTGTGTCCCTCGTGTGCCCCAGTGGCTGGGGTACAGCCCAGTAGCAGAGCACTTGCCCACCATACATGAGACCTGGGGGGGCCCCCCAACTGACAAACAAAAATGCATCCGCCCCATGCTAGCACCGGATGTTGCCCCTCGGGGGGTCCCAGTGCGATGTCCCCAATGCTTCTTTGCTTCTTTCTGCCCAGGTCACCCTCAGCTATGGTGTCTTTGAGGGAAAGCTCAACGTCATTAAGCTGCCAGGCCCCTTCCCCCCGGAAGAGGACCCCTCCAGGTGGGTCTGGGGCTGAAAATGAGGCGTGGGGGAGACTGGGCCCCGGCACTGGAGAGTGGGTGCTGGTGGGGGAGCAGGGAGAGGTGTCAGACTGCATGGGGAGGGAGGAAGTGTCAGTGTGACTGGCTTGCTGTGTGACCCGAGGCAAGCGTCCCTCCCTCTCTGATTTTTAGTCTCCCCATTTGTAACACTCAGAGGCTGGGCTCCCCCAGCCCTGAACCTCTGGATTTGTCAGGCACCCTGGAAGACTGGGTGGTCTTCACTGAGCAAACAGCAGAGCTTCACGCCCAGGGGGCCGGCGGGTTATTTAGTGGTTCTGGACTCCTTGCTTCTTTGAGGTGCAGGGAGGTGGGTCCCCACCTTGGCCCCCAGCTGTGATGTGCAGCTCCTGTCTGCCCCTGGCTGCCGGCTGTATCTATACTCTGGCCCAGGCAGAGGGGGAAGGTGTGGGGCACCCGGTGCCCAACCCCAGCCTGGCACTCGTCCCTCCCTTGTCCAGCAGCGGGCTGGCTGTGCCTGGCAAAGCTCCAGCCATAAGCGACAGCGCATACCAAGCCTGGGGGGGAGACAGGTCTGGAGCAGGAAGCCAGCATGACCTGAGTGTGGAGACCGGTGCAGTGGTGTCCCGTGGGGCTAGAGAGGTGTCGAGGGACCCTCACAAGGGCACTGTGGGCTCCGTCTGGACTTTAGGTTAACGGGAAGTTTGTGACCCTGGGGGAATCAGGGCTCTGAGGCTCCCGGGACCACCTGTCCTGAGGCACAGTACACAGCTGCCCTGAAGCTGTTCAGGTTTCGCTTTCTGAGGATGCAGAGTTGGGCTCTGTCTGTAGAAACCACAAGGAATTCTAAGATGGAAAGCGCTGGCCTCGAATGGCCAGAGGAGGCATGAGAGCCGGAGCTGCGCTATTAAGGGCTTTCAGAATTGGTGTTGAGCTGGGTCTGGTGGTGCATGCCCATTATCCTAGTACTTGGGAGGCTGAGGCAGGGGGATCTCTAAAAGTTCAAAGCCTGACTGGGCTAGTTGGAGAGTTCAAGGCCAGCCTGAACTATATAGTGAGACCCTGTCTCAAAATACAGAATAAGCAAACAAAATGGATATTAAATTTCCTGGAAGCCTGAAGACCCTGGCATCCATAGATTTCTGCGTGCTGGGGCTGGAGCCTCAGGTGACTCAGTTCTATGGGGTCAGATGGCCTGGACTCGGCCGAGGTCTCTGTGAGCCACCTCTGACTTTTCTTAAAACCTGGGATGCTCAGCTCAAAATCAGTGATTTTGCCTCCTGGGGACATTTGGTGATTCTGGGAATGTTTTGAGTGTTACAGTTTGGGGCTGTGCCTTGGCATTTCTCGGGTGGTGGCTGGGGGGCACCACTCAGCTGCCCCCAGGACACGGACTGTGTGCCCTTCACCCACCAACAAAGGATGATATGCCCCGAATATTACCAGTGCCCGTTCCAGATCATCTCTGTGACAAGTGACATGCGTGGGACACCTCTCTGTGCCCTCGGGTGACCATGTTGTCTTGTGTCTGTTCTCTCTGCAGGTTTCGCTCTCTGCACTGCCTGCTCTACCCGGACACACCCTGGTGCCCACAGCTGGCAGCCCGATGACCACTGGCGGGAGAGGACAGTGCCTCTGGCCGTGCCATTGCCTTCCGGGGAGGAGCTGTGGGCCTTGGTGAGCACGGGCTGCCGGGAAGCCCAGGATCCAGGTGGCAGCTGGTGCCAAGCATTGCAGGGCGAGGGGCAGACAGACTGTGGGCCTGGCTCCTGTCACCTCCAGTGCCCAGCTGGAGGAGGATTGGGGTATTGAGCTGGGTGGTGTCTCAGTCTCTCTCCCAGAGCTCAAGCCGTGGCCACGGTTCTGGCTTCCTGGCTGGATCCTCTGTCCCTTAGGGTCCTGGGCGGAATCTTGGCACAATCCAAGTCTGTGACCAATGATGTCCCAATTCTGGGGGCTCCGTGCTGTCCAGCTCTTGCTAAAAAGCCATAGGATTCTCTGACCCAGATGACGGTCAGAATGTGTCCCTACCAGTTGTGGGGATCCTTTGCTTCCTTCTCCACTGCCCTGCTGGGAGCAGTGACCATATGGCCCAACTCTGGCCAGCAGAAGCTCAGCAAAGCCAATAGCCATGTTTCTGGGTGAGGTTTTGTAGCTCCATTCCCCATCTTCCTGTTACTAATGTGGTTGTGATGGCTGGATCTGGGAAGCCACTTTGACCCTATAAAAGAAAGACCAAGACAATCATCCACAACTATCCGCGCCAGCTTGCTTCTGTACAAAATTAAACCTTTATTTAAGTCTCTCTGAGACCCGTTGTCTGTCGTCTGCAACCAGAGTGTTCCTGATCCGAGCAGGGCCTTTGATCTGTCTGTCACAGTGGTGGTGGCAGTCACTTCTGGTGGTGTGATAAAATGCTCAGCACACAGCCTGGCACAGGGCAAGGAAGGATCAGCAGTGATGACAGCGTGTGTGTGTGTGTGTGTGTGTCCTGGCTGTGAGGGGCGCCCCCTCTGCACACCTCTGTGCCAGGGTGCATGTGTGGTGAGTGTACTGGTGGCCATGTCACATCTTGTGTGCACCCTGGGATGCTGCTATGGTGCGACCTGTTTCTCCTGTCTTATGTCCCCAGAGAATCAGGGAGGGCAGTGTGGATACTCAGATCCAAGGGATTCAGACTTGGGTGACAGATGAAGAGGACAAGGGGTGATTTGACGGCTGAGCAGATAAAAGCACCTCTAGAATCTGGGTGCCCAAGAGGTGGCATGGTGGCACCTAGGTAGGAAGGGCTGGGCATGGGAGGTCTCCCCCTTGCCACTGTGCCCAGTGATGCTGGGACCTGGGTCACGATGGGGCTCGGGTGGCAGAGGAGGAAGAGACCCTGGATTGAGGGCCCTGGGGCTCCTGTGGCACATGGCCTGGGCCTTAGGGACCACAGTCCTCATTCTGGTACGTCTGTGACTGGTGCCTTGTCCCATTGAGCACAAGGAGGAGGCTGAGCCCAGAGAGGGTCAGCTTTGTGCTCAGGTTGCCCAGTGAGTCAGGGCAGAGTCTGGCTCTTGGGCTCGTCCAGACCTGCTGCTCCCTGGCTGGCCTGATGCTAGGTTTGGGGATGGGAGCAGAAGACAGTGAAGGCAGGCCTGGGCCAGGGGCCAGGGTGGCGCGCCTGGCCTCCCCCCTGCATGTGAGGCTGCTGGCCTGATTTTAGAAGCGGAGGCAGCAGCAGCTTTTGAGTTTTCCTCAGATCCTGGGGGTCCGGTGGAGGGAACAGAGCTCGGGCCATTTGCTGTCCCTGTTGTCCCAGAATAGCAGGGTGACGGTGTGTGTGTGTGTGTGTGTGTGTGTGTGTGTGTGTGGTATTGTCAGCAAGGAGTGGCCCTTGGGTGGGGGGTGGAGGGGGGAGTCTGGTTTGACCTTCCCTACGTCTGCAGGGGAGTCTGGAGCTGCCTGGGCCCATCTAGGCCCCAGGGGCAGGGCTGGAAGCGAGGACCAGACTGGACCACCCTGCCTCGGCCCTGCTGGGCCCCTCAGCGTCGCTTTATTTTGCCCGTGACCCATGGTCCCTGTCTACCCCTCTCAGATGCGCATGAATGTGATAACCGAAGTGCTGTGGGCGCCACCAAAGGTGGCCTCCTGATGTGGGAGAGTGGTGGGAGTGGGTGTTAGAGGAACCCAGGGTGCGGCCCAGCGGGCCGGGGACAGCGGCTGGCTCCCTCCCCTCCCAGTGACGCCGCACTTCATGGATGACTCTGTGGATCGAGCCTTGTTTTAGTCACTTTCTTGTCACTGGGACAAAACACCCGGCACCTGCACCGTGAAGGAGGGAGAAGTGTATTTTGGCTCATGTTTCGGTCCCTGGGCGGCTGGCTCCAAGGCGGGATGCGGGGCAGCGGGGCCCGGTCCAGGAGAGCAGCGCAGGGTGTGGTGGACAGGAAACAGCAACTCGGGGAGGAGCTGGGGCGGGGGGCAGACCCTTCCAGGACACACCCCTGGGGACCGCCTCTCTGCCCAGAGCCCAGTCACCTTCCAAAGCCCCAACTGAGACTGTGTGTTATAACCGTGTCCGTCCTGTGTGTCTGTTCACATGCACTGTCCTGTACACCGGTACTTAGGTCTGAAGGGCGGACCCGACAGAGGACCAACTACTGCAGCAAGCAGAGCTTCCGGGTGGTGCTGGCCTCCAGCAGTCAACGGCCAAGATGGACACCGCGGCAGGAGCCTGGGGATCTGGATCTCTGCTTTGCCCTGCTGTGGACGCATGTGTCACTGGTCATAGGAGCTGTATTGAGATCACCTGGTGCAAGCTGTGTGTCCAGCATTGGTCCGAGCACTTAACACACACGGAGTCACTTTATCTTCACTTCGGAGTAAATACATTTTCCCATTTTACAGATTAGGAAGTTGAGGCACAACAGAAGAGAAAGGGCTTGTCTGGGTCCCGGGTCTTCTTGGGACTGGAGCCTGGGTGACACAGCCTGGTTTGGTGGTGGCCACTTCAGTGACTCGGGAGGTCGGAGAGCCTCACGAGGCCTGGACTCCCCCACCCTGTGCACCCTGGCCTCATCTGTGAAGTGGGCAGGATGGGTCCTTTGGAGCAGGCTGTGAGACACCTGTCTGCTCCTCTCAGCTGGAAGAGGGGATGTGGCAGGAGGGGGGCGCTGGCTCCACCCGAGCCTGGTCCCTCATCCCAGAAGCCCCTTTGCTGCTCCTGTGGGCCCAGCCCTTGCTCTCTGACCAGGACAGGGTGGTCTCCTTGCTTCCTCCGGAAGGCCCTAACTTTCTTGGCTGTGTAGCTTTTCTCTCCCTGGAATGCACCCTACCCCTTCCTGGCTGAGCCCTCCTGGCCACTGGAACATAGCTGTTCACTGCTGCCCCCCCCCCACCATGGTGGCCCTCACACACGTGGCTCTTGTCAGCGCGCTGGCCTGTGTGTCTCTACCCACTGTTGGCTGTGTGGTCAGTGTTCTGGGGTTCTGTGAAAGGAGCCAGTGCCACTGGGGGCCAGGTGACGGGACAGGGGTGTTTTTGATGGAGCAGTCACTCTGGCAACCCCAGAATCCGTGCTCAGTCTTAGCAGTGTCCCCCAAAGGAAAACCTGAGCCTAAGTGCTGCCAGGATCCAGGAGGAGGAACCCAGCAGCGCCCAGGAATTCTGCCAAAGCCCAAGTCCTTGACTTTTAATTTTTTTTTTTAATTTTAAAGAGAATAAAACCTAACAAAATAAAACAGAATAAAGCCAGTCAAAACAAAACAGTGAAAGTGGTACAGGACTTCAAAACAGGATAATAGGAAATCAACAATGGCCACCATAATGTCTCTTGTTATCTTCACGATACTATCAGAGTAAGATTGAATAAAGCAGAACAGAATAAAACCAGTCACAACAGAACATTAAATAAAACAAACAGTAAGTGAGATAAAAACTAAACCATGAGAACAATATTGGATTTCAAAAACAAGGCAGAAGGAAACCCCGTTCTCGCTACGCTGCCCTACGCTGCCCACCTGCCTTAGGCCTGCAAGGTCAATCAGACACTACAAGCATTTAGCTGTTTTTGTACCTCAGTGGCTCTCAGCTCAGCCCGTCTTCTGAGTCAGCTGGTTGCTGGGGGCTGGAGGGGCTTCTTGATTCTCAGCCCATGTGCCAGTTGGTTCACGGGACGGGTGAACTGGATTCTGTCTTCCTGGGCCCTGCATGGTTTGTACGGCTTACGGGAAGGGCAAATTGGCTTCTTGTACTCCTCCCGGACCCAGCATGGCTTCTGCTGACACATGGGAGGTTGTTTTGTTTTGTTTTGTTTTGTTTTGTTTTGTTTTGAGACAGTGTCTTACCTTGTAGTGCAAAGCCTTGAGTTTGCTTACGTAGCCCAGACTGGCCTTGAGATCCCAGGTGATCATCCTGCCTCAGCCTCCCTAGTGCTGGGATTACAGGCTTGTGGGACCACACCTGGAGCTTCCTGGCTTCTGAGTCATGAACTTTCACAGCTGCACTGCAGAAGACTCACAGGTGTATAGTATGAGACTTACTTTATCGGATTACGAACAAATCCGATTTACCAACATTCTCCTGGATGGAACTCATTCCTAAGTCAGGTCTGCAGTTAACTGAATCTAGATGCTGTGCCAGTGTCCAGGGAACTTGGGGTGCAGGGAGGCATGTTAAGTGGCATGGTGGGGGTTCAATCTGCCAAGTCAACTACAAGGATCATTCTTCAGGACTGGAGGGCCTGGATCCTCCCACAAGTAAAATGACACAGGGAAGGGACAAAGCCAAAGAGGTGAAAGCGACCTAAGGGACCTGAGAACCAGCTGTGCCGTCTGTCACCAGCTCTGATCTTGATTCAAATCAATCTACCCTAGAAACATTTTTGAGGCGGGTGAGGACACCTGAACTGGCGCTGTGTTAGAAGATACTGAGGAATTACGTTCCTAGGCATAACAATAATATTGAAGTTATTTTGAGAAATGTTCTAATATGTGAGAAGCGCGTTCTGAAATATTTATGGGTGAAATAATACGATGCCTGGAATTTTGTTAAAAAGGGACCTGAGGGGAACATGAAACACGAATGACAGAGTGGGGGTGTCTGTGAAGTGGCTGACGGGGACCGGGGAGTTCGTTACACCACCCTCCCCACTTCTGTGCGTGTTTGAGTGTTTTCTAATAAAACAGCATTAGGTAATGGGCAGATCTGCGGCTGCTTCATTTTGCTGGCGCGGCCGTTTCCCTTCCCTCCTCCCGTGCCTGCCGCCTCTCCGTGCCCCACATTCAGACCCAGAGAACATCTGCTTTCAGCCAGCACAGCTGTCCTGGCTCCCCTTCCTGTTCCCCCCATGCATCCAGAGTTGGACTGGAGAGGCAGGGCTGGCCTGGATCTTGCCCTGCTGATTCATGTTTGGCCCCTTGCCTGGTTTCCCCCAGGCCCACCCTCATTTCTTTTGGTTCTCAACACTCGTCCCAGCTCCTTGGTAACCTAGTAGCCCTCTCCCCAGGGCATGCTCCTCCTCTCCCTTTGCATCCCCCCAGGTCATCCTCCAGTGAGATTTTACTGGGGCAGGGTGGGGGTGGGATCCGTCAGATGCTAGCCAGGAGATCAGATGAAATAGGGAACTCAAACCCCAGCAGGGACAGTACTGACAACGTGGCATCTCACAGAAGCGATGATGAATTGCAGCCATGAGGTGCAGGGAGGAAGGGCTAGGATCTGAGGGGTTCGTGGGGCAGGCATCAGGAGCGGCTGACGCAGGAGATGGTGTCGGATCTGGGTCTTGAGGCAGGAGGAGGTTGAAAAGGGCAGAGTGTGTCACATCCTGCCTTGAAGATGGGGTGCAGAGAGCCCAAGGGAGGAGGCGAGCGCTGGGTATGATTATGGTTATGGCCACTGCCTCGTGCCTACCGGTCTCACCTTCCAGGAGGAAGGCAAGGTAGGTGCCTGGTGCTGTCCCGGAACAGAGCGGAAGTCCCCTTGTTCTTTTACCAAATGACTTTGTAACTCTCCCCCAGGGCAGAGGTCAGCCCAGTGCAGCCCTGTGCCTCCAGGCGTCTAGCACAGTGCCTGGCACATAGCAGGTGCCCCAGAGGAGCAAATGGTTACTGATGAGAGGCTTGAAAAGCAGACACTGCTACCAAACTGGATGTGACAAACCACAGGCGCTTCTTCCTTTCCGAAGAAGGAGCTGGGGAATTTGCAGTTTTACCTGGCTCCTTGGGAGGTTTTGAACTGCTGGTGGGTTAAAGGACAACATGAGGAAGAGGGAAGTTCAGCACCACGGACAGAGACCAGCTCCTCCTCCTCCTCCTCCTCCTCCTCCATCTCTGCGTCTTCCTGGGACCTGCTGCAGGCAGGGTCATTGTGGTCAGAAGTCCAGTCCAGATGGGCCAAGTGACCCTTGTGTGCTTGGCCCTCATGTGATACCATCTCAACTGTGTTTCAAGAGTGATTTTCAGGGAGGCCACTGGTCCTGCCTCGGGGACAGCTCTGTCTCCGCACAGAGGGGCCATATAATTAATATCCTCTTGATTTCTTTTATAGCTCATAAATGACTCCCACACTGTGTAAGCAGCAGAGCACGGAGCCAGCGCTGCTGAGGACAGGTTAATCTCCAAACACGGTTTGAGTACTTACTGTGCTAAGAGCCAGGCCAGTAGCCAAGGGCCAGGTAGGTGTGCATGAGCTACGGCCACCTTCCCAGGGGACCCTCAGCTTGTCATACACGGTTAACTGATTGTTAGAGAGGAGAGCAGCCTTGAAGATAACCAGGTCCCGAGTCAGAGAATGAGTAGGTGACAGAGGTGGCCGGGAGAAGAGCGATCAAGGGCAGAGGCTTCCTGAGAACCATGCTGCTGTGTCGGAGTGTTGGTGTCCAATAAGTGGGATGATGAAGTCCCTTCCCTGGATCTCTACAGGACACGTGGAAGGACATGTCCACTTTGTCCAGGGGCTCCACATTTACTGATGGCCTCCTGTGTGCCAGGCACTGTGTGCCAGGTGGACAAGAGCTGGCACCTACAATCTTATTCTGGGGCCTAAGGCAGACATGGCTCCGCCTGTCTTTTCCTAGCTCCCTGATAGCAAGGGTGGCCACGTGACTGGCTTCTGCCTGTGGATGTCTCCCACTGGCCCATCAGGCCCCCTGCCCGAGATGGGCTGCTCCCGTCCTCACCCCAGCTGGATGTGGAGGATCCAGGTTGGAGGAGTGGAGGCTGGAGCCCCGCAGATGGGAGTGCCCAGATGCCTTGTCCAACGCAGCTCTCAAATTTCCCCAGGGAAGGATAATGGAGGATGGAGAAATAGAGACAAGAGTCAGAGAGCAGAAAGCTGAGGTTGGGTGGAACCTCCTGTCCCGGTGGGAGAAAAAGGACCAGGCAGCGACTGCAGTGCATTTATTTATATGCTCAGGAGGTCGATGTTCATTGAAAACCCTCTGCCTAACAACTTGCTTGTCTGGGTGGCCTCGGGTGCTGAGTCATTGGAGCTGGAATGGCTCATTCCCGTGGCTTGCCTGGGGTGCTCTGTGTGCCCAGGGCTGGCCTTGCTTTAGCCCCGCACGTGTGACCAATCTGCAGCTTCAGCCGCTCCCCACACCCAGGGCCCAGCACCATCACGGGACACACAGCCCGAACCGTCTCGAACCCAGGAAGGAATCTGTACTGAGCCGAGGCCCTGGTTTGGGAGGGCTGGGTTGCTACACGTAGCTCCGCTGATGAAAGAGACGGATGACAAACAGATGCACATGCAGGAGTCTCAGAGAACGACCGAGCGAGGAAGGGAAAAATGAGGAGACAGAAGAGAATCCTGGGGCGGAAGGTGCATTATGGACTTTGTGTCAGATTCCTCTCAGCGTAACTAAGACATCTACAGCCCCTCGGGGATCCTGGTGTGGAGTCCTCTTGGTCTGGCCCTATGATTTCCTGCTCGACTAGAGATGTCATCTCCTGTGACTCATGAATCACCCAGTTAGCTCTTCCAACCTGGACTTTATTCCCAGCACCTCTGACCAGGCCATGCGCAGCTTTGGAGCTCGTGCATGCTCTGTACCCAGCGGCCTTCCTCCCCGCTCCCACAGCCTTGTGTTCCGGGTAGCCAGCCTCAGATGGAGCCCCGGTTCCCTGGCTTGCCGATCCCCGGACCCTAGCTTCATCCGTCACCCACGTGATGGCAGCTTTGCCCCTCTGGGGACTCCAGGCAGACAGGAGAACGAAAACCATCCAACTCATCACTTGGTTGCTAAGCGGTAGATATATAGCCGGAATCTATTTTATTTAAATAAAACTCAAATAAATTCTAATCCATATGTAGTACATTTAATGTTCCATTTATCAACGGCTGCATAAATAACCTCCGAAAAAGTTAGTGGATGCAAACAGCAACAGTACAATGGCTGAAGGACCTCTAATCTGGGGAGTCCCAGGGATGAGGCTGGGGTGACCTGCATTCCCTTGTTGGCCTGAGGCCTGGGTGCAGAGGACCCCAGTACGGGGGATGCAACCGCTGGGCCCCCTGCCCTTGCTTCCTGTCTCTCTAGGAGGTTGGTGCAGGCAGCTTGGCTCAAATGTGCGGGCTCAAGGTGCCTAACCAAGGCGGTTCGGGAGAAACTCTCTGCTCCTTTTGGCTTTGTGCGAGAAGTTAGAAAACAGAAATGAGAGCTGGGTTTGCAGCTCAGCGGTGGCTAGCTTGCCTAGCACATGCAAGGGCCTGGGTTTGATTCCCAGCACCGTGACAAAACCATAAAAGCCAGGAAACAAACCTGGTCTCTATTTAAAGCGAGGACACTTAGGCTTCCTTTTGTTAAAGAAAAAAAATTCTAGCTGGTGTGGTGGCCCTGTCCTGTAACCCCAGCGCTGGGGAGGCTGAGGCAAGATGACAGCCATGAGGCCAAAGACAGCTGGGGCCAGATAGTGAGTTCAAAGCTACACAGTGAGACGCTGTCTCAAAACAAAACATAACAAAATGAAAAAAAAATTTTTTCCGAGTGTCTCCTTGTGTAGTTTTTTGAACCAGGAATAGAACTCAGGACCTTGCACTTGCCAGGCAGGTGCTGTGCCACTGAACTATATCCCCAGCCCCTCCCTACATAGTTAAGACTGGCCTTGAAGGCCCTATATAACCCAGGCTGGTCTTGAAACTATGGCAATCCTCCTGCCTCAGCCTCCTGAGTGCTGAGATTATAGGTATGTGCCACTACACCTGGTTTAAAATTTTTTTGAGAATTTAAAATTTCTTTTAGTGTATGCATTACTGGGGACTGAATTCAGGACGTCATGTACATTAATCAAGCACACTGTCACTGAGTTACATTCCCAACCCAGCTTCTTCCCCTTTAAAAATAACATTAATTAAAAAACCAACAGTGTTAAAATATGCATACAATGAATTTGCCATTTTAATACTGGTTAAGTGTAGAACTCCGCAGCATAGTGTCATGTGACTGCCACTAAAACTTTTTCATGATGTTTAAATGCAATATTTTGTTTTATTTATTTTTGTCTTTTTGAGACAGGGTTTCACTATGTGGTTCAGGCTGGCCTTGAGCTCACTGCACAGCCCAGGCTGGCCTTGAACTTGCAGTGATCTTCTTGCCTCTGCCTCTTGAGGGCTGGGATGATAAGTGTGGGCCACTTTGCCTGGTTAAATGTAATATTTTAAGGTTTTATTCAAATTCAGGCATGGTGGTGCATGCGTGCAAACCCTGAACTCAGGAGGCTGACGCAGGATGATTCCTGTGACTTTGAGGCCAGTCTGGGCTACCTAGTATGACTCTGTTTCAAAAACCAAACCAAACCAAACCAAACCAAATCAAACCAAACCAAACCAAACCAAACCAAACCAGCAACCCCCCAATAAAAGATACATCCATATTGTAGCATATATTAGAAATTAGTTGCTTTTTTTTTTGGTACTGGAAATTGAACCTAAGGTCTTCACACTGAGCTACATACCCAATAGCTTTTTTATTTTTTATTTTGAGACAGAATCTTGCTAAGGTGTTAAGTTGCCCAGACTGGGCTTGAATTTTTGATTCTTTTGTCTTAGCCTCCCAGAGCTCTGGGATTAGACGGGGTGCACCACCAAGAACTTCATTCCTTTTAATGACAGTATAATATTCCACCACATGTGTGCGTGCATGTGTGTGTGTGCATTTTGTTCACCTCTTCACCTGGTGATGGACACCTGTGTTGCTTCCATCTTTTGGCTACAGTCAATAACATTACAGTAAACGTGGGTGTGAAAATATCTGCCCGAGTCTTTGCTCTCAGTTCTTTAGGACGTGGGCCCAGCAGTGGAATTGCTGAATCATATGATAATTCTGGTTAAGTGTTTTAGGAACCACTGTATGTTTTCTGCAGCAGCTACACTGTTTCATGCTCACCAGAGTGTTCAAGAATTCAAATTTGTCCACATCCCGCCACACCTGTTACTTTCTGGTGTGCGTGTGTGAGTGTGTGTGTGTGTGAGTATGTGTAACGTGATAGCTATTGCATCTATGAATGCACCCCATCATGTCTCTCGTGATCAGTGACCCTGACTCTCTTCATGTGCTACTGGCCATTCACAGACTGTTGCAGAAACGTGAAGCCCCTTGGCCTGCTTTTAGCTGGGTCATTTTATAGCTATCAAACCCTGACCCTCTCCTGCTACGGTGTAGTTCCCCAGGTCACAGTGACACCGTTTCCTGTCATCCAGGCCTCTATGGACGGATCCTTGAGTTGCTTCCAGTCGTGTGCTGTTCAAAAATGCTACCATGGCTGGAGATTTAGCTCAGTGGCATAAGCGCCCGCCTGGCAAGCGCAAGGTCCTGAGTTCGAACCCTGGTACCAAAACAAAATAAACAAAAATGCTACCATGAATTTTCCTCTGCACGACTTCTTGTGCACACAGGTGAGCACACTAAAGATAAATTTCTTGTAGCGGAACAGGTGCATTAAAGGAGAGGTGAATTTATCATTCAGCCAGCTGTTGTCTGATTGCCTTGGAGCATAGAAATCCTTACTTTTATTCCCACCAGCCGTGTAAAAGAGGAGGGCGCAGCTTTAGGACCCACACATATATCCTCAGCTTTGCGCCACTGATCTTGTCTCCCTTGGGGATTATAATCTGACATTTCCTGAAACCAGTTAGAACATTGGTCTTACAGTAAAGAGATTTGTGACTTAATTGCATTTGTTCATAAAGGAGAATTAATATCGTAGAACTTGCCATCAACAGAACTAATTCTGACCCTGTGCTCTGACAAATCTATTTATGCTTTATGTTTCAAAAATCCTCTCTAAGCCCAAAGAGCGGCCCCTTTGAACACCATTGATCTGGTGTCAGACTTCACACTGTCAAACTTGGTCTCGATGTTTCTGCCGATCTTCCCAGAGCACACAGAATTTAGTTTCCCCAATTCTTTCCCAGAGGTGTAGCCATGAAAATCCACAACTGGAAATTCTTTTTCTCTCTCCGAGAGTGTCTCACAAGGTAAGGGAACAACTCACACATCAAATTCAGTCCTAACTCAGCCTGCTGCTTCCAGAGCGGGGCGGCTGGGGGACGAACCGCACCCCATGCTCCTCCAACTGTAATCAAGACAGAAACTGAAAATTGTTTCTGAGCAAATCGGAGCCCAATTAAAGAGATAAACAGATTCTAACCACATTAACTACATTATATTAATATATGTTCATAATTAACTTCTCCAGTCACAGTTTTCAAGAAAAAGGGGGATTCTTGTTCGGGGTAGAAGAGGCTCATAAATGAACTCACTTTTAAATAAACGCAGGACAGAAAATCCTATCTGCTCTGCACAGTGGCTGATGCAATATTTATATTAACTGGTAATTAAGGCATATGCCGAACAAAACGGTGCTCAGGGCGAACAGGCGAGACGCACTTCATCAGGATATATTAAAACCACAGTAAATATACGTTAGCTTTACACCGTGCTGACGCAGACAAGGCGTGGGTTTACATGAATTGCAGCTCCCTCCTCTTTTGCTTCTTTTTCTCCTCCTGTCCTTGCAGGAAGCCTGGGTGGGCCTGCCTGATCAGAGCCCTCCCCAGCACAGGAGTCACAGGTCACCTCTGATGACAGCAGTTTCACTGTCAAAGGGCAGTGATGCTGGGCTGTGTCCTATAGGGCTCCGAGTCAGATGTGTTTTTCCCCAGCTCTGCAGTCTATTGGGACACCCTGGCTTCCTTCTCCTGAGATTCAGAGACACAGGCTTTCCCAGGTGACTCAGCACAGAGCCACATGTGGCACCTGCCACTCCAGGCAGAGCACCCATACGCCTCGCGGGGAGGCGCGTGCCTGCAATCCCAGGTGCTCGGGAGGCTGAGGCAGGAGGATTGCATGTTCTTCACAGCACCTTTGAGGAAACAGTGGGTTGATTCATCCCCTCCTTCCTTCCTCCATCCTGTATCTCTTGAGCCCTCTGACGCCCATGTGCCGAGCTGGGCACCCTCCTTTCCTCTGCCCTTCTGCTTGACTATGCTTAGTGTCCCCCTGGAACCTGGGAACATGTCCTCACATCCCCATGCCCTGCTGCTGGAGCAGGAAGGTGCTGCCTGACCCACCCACAGATACTCACTGTGTCCTCACCCAGTCAGGCCCTGCTGGAGAAGTGTGTCCACAGAGAAGGATCCAAGGCTAGAGTCTCAGGGGCAGTGTGGGCCATCACCAGCAGGGGGCACTCATGCACCGCCACTGGTTTCTCACCCCGGGCCAGGGCCGGAGAGGCCTGGGTCATCCTGATCTCCACTCCAGCTAGGAAGTCCCGTGTGGGTGACCTGGTCCTTCCCCAACTGTCCTACATTGGCCCCCCAAAGCCTCAGTGTGCCCTTCTGGGAAATGGGACTGAAATCATTCCCACCCTGCTTGTCTCTCTGGTGGGGGCACGGCTGGAAGAGCAGGCTGTGAACAGCAGAATGAGGTTGGAACAGGAACAGGAGGGTCCAGGACAGCAGGAGGCTGTGCCCTCTCGGGCTGCCCCTCCATGCTGGGTTGTTTGTGCGGGGCTGTAATCCTGGAGAGTCGGCTGTGCCTTCCCAGGGCTGTAATTAGGTGCTGTGGTAGCTCTTGTCTCATCCTCTGATGATGCTTCGCTAATTGTTCTAATCTGTGTTTTCCTGTACAGCTCGTGGCCCCTTCTCCGGGAAGACGAGGCCAGCTCCGCAGAGGAGGGAGAGCGGGAGGGGCCAGGCAGGCAGGGGCAGGGTGGGCGGGGATAGGCCAGGCACCTGCTGTGTGAAACAGCGGACTGTGCTGGCCTTGGGTCGGCTAAATCCTCCAGGGAAGGACACGAGGGTGCACTGGGAACTCTAAATGGATTTGGGGCTCTCACAGAGGCGGGTGGCTAGGGACAGATTTTTGCTGCCTCCTGGCAATCTGGAAATCCAGGGTAGTCTACGGGAGTGGGCTTCGTGTGCCTCCTGTGTTTCTGAGGCTTCTCGGGGACCGGGTGCTTTCTCCTACCTTCGGGAGGACAAATTGGCATTGTGTCTGTGTCCAGCCCATTGTCTCCAACTTTGTGGGTGGGTGCACATGCCTGTGCGTGCATGTGTGTGTGCGCGCGCGTGTATGTGTGCATGTGGGTGCCTGCGTGTGTGTGTGTGTGACTATGTGTTGCCACGGGCAGCTCCGGCTCACCTGGGTTCGCCTTTAGTCCTATAGGGAGTCCTTGGTGAGCCTTTGGGACAGAGGTGGCCTTGGTTTGCATTTGGGGTGCAGGGTAGGGGAGCGCTAGCCTAGATAGCGGCTTAAGCCCCTACTGCTGGGACAAAGGGATTACCTGAGTGAGTGTGTGTGTGTGCGGGCACGCGCGCGTGCGTGCACGTGTGTGTGCACAGCGACTGCAGAATCCTCGCGCCTCCTGTGCTCCCTCCCCACTGGCCTGGATACGTGCATTTAATCCAAGATGCTGGGCTTCGAGATCGCTCCTCCTCCAAGCGCCCCACAGCAGAATTTCCGTGACTGTCGCAGGGGAGATAGCTTGGGATGTGGGGGGCTTCGTGGGGCTCCTTCACGACAGCCGCACACTGGGATCCTTGACCTTGGGTTGGATGAACGAATTGCTCATAACCACGTTTACTTTTGCATCCCTGAGCCTGAGCAAGAGGAAAGCCCGCAGCTGCCCCTCCTGACCCTGGAGACCTTACGGGGGCTAATGACCCCCAGAGCAGCGCACCGAGGCAGAGAACGGATGTTCCTCGCGGCTGGCAGATTCCGCCCCCTCTAGGAAACACATAGGACAGAGACCCAGTTCGCACCATGACCCCCTGAGAATGAGGCACTGAGCCTGGCTATTCCCAGACTCCTGCCATCCCTGGGTGACCCTCTGGGGTCCACTGTGAAGAGTGGGGAGGAGGACAGAAGGCAACACGTGGACTTGGGCAGGAAGAAAGGAGACAAGGGAGCGCTGACTTGAATGGTACTGAGGGGCAAGGCAGGAAGGCTGCCTGGAGGAGGAAGGACTGCAGCTCCTGAAGAAATCAGGAGAAAGCAAGCTCAGCCAGGGGCCTCCTCTGGCCGGTGACGGAGTCTGGTTCTCCCTCCTCTCCCAGCCTGCATGGAGGTGAAGGCCCCACTCAGCTGTGGTAGAAGGGCCCTCCACCCGCCTCTGTCTGCCGCTCTCTCCTCCTTAGTCCGGGTCCTGCAGGGGGAAGAGCACAGAGGCACCAGGCCATTGTCCCTGCTGCACAGCACGGGGCATGGGAGTCTTCACCCACAAACCACCCCTAGGGAAACTGAGGCTTGCAGAGGTGAAAGTGCTGGCACTAGCCCGAGGGGTGGGGCCCCATGTGAACCAGGCCTGTCTCACCACCACGACTCCACAGTCCTCTGCAGCTGGAGGCGGGTAAACTGAGGCAGGAGCCTGAGTCCAGGAGGAGGCAGGTGAAAGAGGCCACACTGTGGAGCCTCAGAGGACAGAGC